>JAKUBK010000174.1:0-56125 GCA_030566875.1 Waltiozyma chaumierensis | reverse complement strand
ATATATTATATATAAATTAAAATACATGTGATCTGCAATATAATATTATGATAATTATAAATTAATTATATAAATTTTTATATTCTATATATAGATAACAATTTTCAATAGAAATGCTTCTTAGAGGATTTGAATATAGAAATGTGGCAATTTGGGTTGGGAATAGAGCAAAGAGCATACAAACATCAACTAACCTGATTCGTTATTGTTCTGGAATAATTTACTTTCTAATCTCATACCCTGAGCTTGTAATAGAAATTCTTGTCATGTTCCATAACTGGGATGATTTTCATCTTCTCTATAACCCATTCATCGATAGGAATGAAGAACTTAATCTTGATCATATAGACGTTCTCTGAAAAGTCTTTAAACGAGTTATTTTCCCATAAAGTGATGACAGGCCTTGTGTTAGGCGTAGACAGTAGCTCTAGAAAGTGATTACTGAATATATAATGAAATTTAAATGCTTGAAAAGTTTCCTTTCGTTGAAAGCACCAGTTCCTAGGATGTGTGTACATGAATCACTTGTGACTTACTTAGCTGGAGAATATTGCTCCAGAACTTTTTCTGTTGGAACAGCCTCTCTAGATGAAATTTTATTTCTTTTTCTCGGTTGAGAGTGGAGAGAAAAGTTGTAACATGAAAATTAATTATTTAGAAGCTTGATAAAGAGAGAGAAACATACAGGAACTTGATGGCCAAAAAACTAATATTGAAGGATACGCGGTTCGAACGCGTGCGGACAACGTCCAGTAGATCTTAAGTCTACCGCCTTAGACCACTCGGCCAACCCTCCTAGTTTTTACACGTATAAAATTGGCAGTCAAAAATTCGCTCAATTAGGATATAAACCCAACATTTTCTGACGAATTTTGAAATCAGATTGATATTTAACGGCATAGAAGAATATGGAAGGTTTCTTACTTCTTTGAGATTACAGGTGAACATTCAATAGATAATTGAAATCCCTTGATTGCTCTTTTATGAATGTTAAGGTTGGCAACAACTTAAATTTGAAAATCTCAAGCTAAGAAGTTTGAAATGATGAAATATTTGGAAACGTGGAATTGGAAGTTTGGTGGTCCTTATAGAAGTTATCAGTTAAATTAGATATATTGTGTTATTAGTTTTATATATTTTAATTGAAACGTTTATTGAAAAAAAAAAAGACGAAATGATTTAGAGTTTTCCGAATGAGATGTCCCATAGAGTCTAGACCACATAGAACCATTAGTAGTTAGATCAAATTCAACAGCGGGTAACCACATTGAAAAAAGGGTCCAAAATCCTTTCCAGGTATTTCCATATATATAGGAGACTTTTTACATGTCCCTTGCACGTTTGTTTTCACTGTCAATTATGGGCACTTAAATCATGAGTATTAGGTTATTGTTATAGAGCGTAACCCCAAGCTTCAGTCACGTGCCGAAATTGCTTGGATATTCTAGATCTCTTCTATTAAGGATTAGTTCTCTAGAAGATTCTATCAAGTTTACTTCGCCACCTTTCCGTTACTTTACCACTTTGGCTGAACTAATATATAAGGAGCTGTTCCTCTTGTCTCAACTCCTCGCCTTATACATACGTTATATATATTTTACATAGCCATCGCGTATACACATTATCTAAGTTTACTCAAGCTACCATACGGTAGACAATGGTATATTACAGTTATCAAATTATCTAAAATCTAAAGTTTATTAAAAATAGACACACAACTATAACCGTTGAGCTTTATCATTAGCGAGTTCTATGATCTTATCACCATAATGCTTCCAGGAATACACCTCATCTCTATCAAAGTCCACGACTAATTCACTAATCTGTGAATCCGAAAGAAGTTCTCCATTTTTGAAAAAACTAGAATCAATGTTAAAAAGCTGAGTAACAACAAGCTTGGTGTATTCAAACATTCTTCTAGACTTATATTCCATGTGAATAATGTGATCAAAGTTTGAAGCTGAGATATCTGAACCGTTATCGTCTTCTAGACCTTGAAACTCCAGAATGGACTGGAATAGATCATTTTCCTTAGTATGTGAGATTGGTACATTTTTGGACAAGTGTCCTTTGAATTTATGAATATGTAAAGAAACTTCAAAATTGATAGATTTGATGAAGTATTTCATACGGTTCAAGCTTGATGAGAGCAGGGTCTTATAATTAGGAACATAATCAAGAGCGATGAAGATAAGATCGTAAGAAAATTCATGACCTCTAAACGAAGAGAATATATGTCTTCTGTCTAATAGAATGGAATTCCTCATGTTACAGACTATTATTTTAGTGGATTTGGAATGAATAACTTCATCAATTTGAGATCTGAGAATGCTTGGTTTTGGTGAATCGACCGAAACGACACCTTCCAATTTCATTTTGAGGATTGAATTAATCAGATTAAACCCAGTGTATTTGGTGGAAATTGGAACAATGATGTATTTCCTTGGTTTATTTCCAGATTTTTCTGGTTTGATTCGTTGGAATTGTTTTGGATCATCGTTGAGAGAGAGTTTGATTCGGAGATCATTTTGTAGCTGGTAGCCAGGATGCGTGAGTTTATCTGATTTCTTCATCATTGTTAGCTTGAGATACTTCTTGTGATACTATTCTAGTTCTTCATCGTCAGCAGCTGTAAGATCCAACAACACATCGTCCTGAGGCTTCTTATTAACAAGGTGTGGGTAATTAGAATACAGCTTCTTTAACACAAACTGCAATATATCAAAACATCTGACCCTGGCTCTTAATGGGATAACCAGATCAAAGTAGTACAACTGCTTAGCCTTCTTTAAACTTTCATATTCTTCAGTGAATTGAACAATAATTTCCCAGATAGCTTCTTCATCAGGAGTAGATGGCACCAGACCATCTATCTCTATAGCACTTTCTCTCTGAATTACATCGTACACCATACTCTCTCGGAACTCCTTAGTTTGGATCTTAGTCTCTCCAACATAGTCCAAGACAATAAACTTTATATCAAAGCAAGTTCTAAACTGACTCAGAGTCTTAATAATCCGTTCTCTATGAACCCCTTTGTGGTTCTCTTTTCTTATCAGGACACATTTAGTTTGTGGCTTGAACAATTCCTTAATAATACAACCAATCAACTTCTTACCATTAAGTGTGGAGTCACCGATTGAAACGGTTCCCGGAATAAGATTAGTTAGATGATAATTGATGACATTGGGAATTTTGAAACTTCCAATCAGTGAAACAGAGAGAATAACGTACTTCATTGGCTTAAAGACTAAGTATTCGTCATCTTCCATTTTTGGTGCTTTTGTTTTTGATTCTTGAGAGTAGATCTTGAGCGTTCAATGAAAGTAACCTTTGACCTAGAAGATATTTTATAGTGTTATGAATCTTTTTTTATTGAGATGAACTATATTTGAGATTCATGATTTATTGATATTATTTTATTTCTTCAAAGATATTTTCGACTAGAAGATCTATTTAATTGAAATTTGCCCTTGTTTAAAACTGTGTTGTGGTGGATATTCCAATATACACATGTGACACCTTTTACTGGATAAAGGCAAAAAAGTATTCTTTTAATACCTTAAATAATTTTAAAAATAGATAAGTTGGAAAGCTTAAGGCATGGTCAAGGTTGTAAACCTAGGTGAAATATATAAATAATAACTGGCTGATATATATAGAAGGATAACAATTATAGCTGCAAATTTGTACAAAGAGGCCATTAGATCTTACAAGTACCTGTACATCTATCGATAAATCCATTGATCATCAATTGCGTCAATTCTTTGACGAATTTAGATTTAGTTACAAGCAAAAGTTTACATTAGAAATAAAGGTATTTTTCCAGAGGAAATACCCCTTTCAACGATCTATTCAACCGATCCTTCTCGTCTTCAAATTCCCAATCAAAGGCCTTTTTTTAATAATATCCCAAAAATGCCAAACTCTTGAGGAAACCTATCAGCAGATTCAGACAATTGAGCATCCCTTATGATACTGTTTCCCTTTCTTTTATTGATATCATCATAATATCAACAGTATGCTCCTTATGGTCCTTAGTATTCACGTTATTATTAGAGTGTTGGACTGGATATTAAACCTCACATTGGTACTCTCAAGGAATTGAAACAAAGAAATATTACGTATTGATGTTGAGTTCAACATACACTATATTGATGTGCGGTAATATAATTTCTGTTCATATACAAAGAGCAGAGGTCTTGGATTTAGGAACAACTAACCTACTTCAGTTGCAATAGAACTTGGAAGTAAACAAGTCACAATTTTGACCCATAGAAGTTAAGACCAATTCACAAGATGAATTAACAGGTGTCATCCCGACAGCTTACAAGTTAATACTGATGATAGACTTTCTAGTTGAACCATGATATGATTATTGTCAACGTTGATAATATTATTAGAGAGTTCTCAGAATAATCAATATTATAGAGAGACGTAGTATTTTAGTTTAAGCATGTAAATTACAACATGATACATCAATCAGTTAGTTAGAGCGGAAGATTCGTCAAGACTCAAGACCTCGTAGTTTTTGAGACTCACTTGAGTCTAGCACCATTGTTTCAGATTTTGGATTTGTGATTATTAAAAGTCCTGAATTCCTGAGATAGCTGATCTCCTGTACTTTTGACTTCTGACCTCGCGTTACTTATGAGTTTGTTGCATAACGAAACGTATGTATGTACCTAATTTTTAAAAATTTACAGTCGACGTGTTCAAAAAATTGCTGCAAATTTCCTAATTTAGAATGCAAGATCAAAGGATTTCCCCAAAAAAGAAAATACCGAAAATTCCTAGGCCGAATTGCTTGGTGTTCCCACCGTGTCAGGACTCAGGATCATGCGGTACCTTAGGAGAGAGGATCCGCGATTAGTGCCTAATTGGGCCATATAAAGCTAAAAGACGCGCAGCGACTCTGCCCTTTTTAAGTTTTGTCTATTTTTACCTCTGTCTAGAGCCTTTCGCGACGCGTTTAAACTTCAGGAATTCCTTTTTCTTCGTGTGTATTACGTAAGAAATATGGAAATCTTCGGCACAGAGAGTCTCGGGATCTTCTAAGATTCACTATTTTTTCCCGTTCGGGTAGTTTGCGGCGGTATGAGAGGTTCAAATTTGGTGGAATTTCACCAAGTTACGTTTCGCAAAAAGCTACTAGGCTGCTGCCAAATTGAGATTTCAAAGCAGTTGCAGCTTTTAGAAAGTTTCAAGAGAAAAAAAAACAGAATAATAAAGTGAAATCAAGCTTCCCAAAACCTTTTGATACTAACTGTTTCTTCGATCAGTTACTAACAAAGAAAAATCATTACCTTCTTTGAAAAGTGTCCTGCTGCAACTACAAAAACTTCAGAAACATCAAGCTCAGAAGATCAGTTAGAAGCACACCACATAGCTCAGCTACAGTTTCAACCAGTTTTATCCTCCATATTTCTTGTCTCAAGTTAAATTCTAGCTGGATCATTTCATTTATTGATCCCTCGAGAGTTTGATCCAAGTTAAAAGAAGGACAAACGGTTATCAAATCAGATCAATCAGATCAATCAAATCAATCAACCAGTCCATTGACTAATCGTTGTATTTTTGGTTTCTTCGATTTCAATTACAATTACGATTAAAAATATATTTGTTTTTGATTAAGAAGTTTCATTGATTTCAGAACTCACTTGATTTTTCGATTATCATTGTTCACAATCATTTCTTGATTTTTTTTTCACTCTATTACATTTTGTTCACAGTTTTCTTTGATTTCATTAAAGTAAGTACCACCACTACAGTCGTAGTTTGTGACAGTGTTTTGTTGATCTATTAATTCCTTCAGCTGCAAGGTCTTAAGAATCCCAGGCAGCAGCGCCTAGGCAGAGAGAGAATTTCTATTTATTGCTTTTCTCGGCTAGACCAGGGGGGCGGGGGGCACAGGAAGAAGGTCCTCGGAAAAACTGAACCGAAGCGAAGCCAACTGAAGCTGCGAAACGGGAATCAAAGTCAGAAGAGAGATGCAAGCTGAGAATAATCTTCTGCGTGAAATACTAGTTCAACACCACTTTTTTTCTTCATCCACATCATAAATACTAACATTAGTTCCTACAGTTTCAACAGTATTCATAATGTCTTACAACGACCAACAGCAGCAACAGCAGCATGGTGGTCAGTATGACCAATATGATAACCAACACCAGCAATACGAGCAGTATGGTGGCGACCAATACCAACAGCAATACGACCAAGGTGCTGGACAAGACCCATACTACAACCAGGGCTACGCCCAAGACCAAGCCGATGCTCAGTACTACTCCCAAGGCTACGCTGACGAAGGTGCTGGTGTCTATGATCAAGGTTACGCCACCAACGACAACAACAATGGTTATTATCAACAGCCACGTGGTGGTGTTCAAGACAACGAAGCCTTCTCTGAGTTCTCTTATGGAGGTGGCCCACAAGCCCCGGGCACTCCGGGTTACGACTATGGCACACAATACACTCCTTCTCAAGTGAGTTATGCTGGCCACAGATCATCCGGTGCTTCCACTCCTGTTTATGGGTCCCAAGGCCAATTTGATCCAAGTCAGATTGCTGTTGCTTTACCAAACCAACCATACCCAGCCTGGACTGCTGACGAGGCTGCTCCAGTTTCCATCGAACAGATTGAAGATGTTTTCATCGACTTGACGAATAGATTCGGGTTCCAGAGAGACTCCATGAGAAACATGTTTGATCATTTCATGACCTTGTTGGATTCCAGATCCTCCAGAATGACTCCAGCCCAAGCTTTGTTGTCGCTTCATGCCGATTACATTGGTGGTGACACTGCCAACTACAAGAAGTGGTACTTTGCCGCCCAGTTGGATCTTGACGATGAGGTTGGGTTTAGAAACATGAAGCTTGGTAAGCTTTCCAGAAAGGCCAGAAAGGCCAAGAAGAAGTCCAAGAAGACCCAAAAGATCATCGAAGAGTCCAACAACACTGAAGAGACTTTGTCTGCCTTGGAAGGCGACAACTCCTTGGACTCTGCTGACTTCAGATGGAAGGCCAAGATGAACGCCTTGACTCCTTTGGAACGTGTCCGTCACATTGCCCTTTACTTGTTATGTTGGGGTGAAGCCAACCAAGTCAGATTCACTCCAGAGTGTCTCTGTTTCGTCTTCAAGACTGCTCTTGACTACTTGGACTCCCCAGCCTGTCAACAAAGAGTCGAGCCTGTTCCAGAAGGTGACTACTTGAACAGAGTAATCACCCCGTTGTACCGTTACATCAGATCCCAGGTCTACGAAGTTGTCGATGGTCGTTACGTCAAGCGTGAACGTGACCACAACAAGGTTATCGGTTACGATGATGTCAACCAGTTGTTCTGGTACCCAGAAGGTATTGCCAAGATTGTCTTTGAAGACGGTTCCAGATTGGTGGACTTGGATCCAGCTGATCGTTATGTCAGAATGGGCGAGGTTGCCTGGGACATGGTTTTCTTCAAGACCTACAAGGAAATCAGAACTTGGTTCCATTTGCTTACCAACTTCAACCGTATTTGGATCATGCACGGTGGTATCTATTGGATCTACATGGCTTACAACTCTCCTACTTTGTACACCAAGAACTACCAACAGTTGGTGAACAACCAACCTCTTGATGCCTACAAGTGGGCTGCCTGTGCTCTTTCCGGTACCTTTGTCACCTTCTTGCAATTGGCTGCCACCATCTGTGAATGGATGTTTGTGCCAAGAAACTGGGCCGGTGCTCAGCATCTTTCTCGTCGTTTCTGGTTCTTGATGCTTGTTTTCATTGTCAACTTGGCTCCTGTCGTCTTTGTCTTTGCCTACGATCCAATCGATGTCTACTCCAATTTGGCCAGAGTCATTGCCATTATCATGTTTGTCGTTGCTCTGTTGACCATCATCTTCTTCTCCATCATGCCTTTGGGTGGTTTGTTCACGTCCTACATGAAGGGCAACAACAGAAAGTACGTTGCCTCCCAAACCTTCACTGCTTCCTTTGCTCCGTTGAAGGGCTTGGACATGTGGATGTCTTACTTGATGTGGGCCGTTATCTTTGGTGCCAAGTACGCTGAATCCTACCAGTTCTTGGTTCTTTCCTTGAGAGATCCTATCAGAATCTTGTCCACCACCAACATGAGATGTACCGGTGAGTTCTGGTGGGGCAACACCTTGTGTCGTCAACAGGCCAGAATCACTTTAGGTTTGATGTACTTGTGTGACTTGGTTCTGTTCTTCTTGGATACCTACTTGTGGTACATTGTCTGTAACGTTGTGTTCTCCATTGGCCGTTCCTTCTACTTGGGTATCTCCATCTTGACTCCTTGGAGAAACATCTTCACCAGATTGCCAAAGAGAATCTACTCCAAGATCTTGGCCACCTCTGACATGGAGATCAAGTACAAGCCAAAGGTTTTGATCTCCCAAGTCTGGAACGCCATTGTCATCTCCATGTACAGAGAACATTTGTTAGCCATTGATCACGTCCAAAAGTTGCTTTACCACCAAGTTCCATCCGAAATTGAAGGCAAGAGAACCTTGAGAGCCCCAACTTTCTTCGTTTCTCAAGACGACAACAACTTTGAAACTGAATTCTTCCCTAAGGATTCCGAAGCCGAACGTCGTATCTCTTTCTTTGCCCAATCCTTAGCCACTCCAATCCCAGAACCATTGCCAGTTGACAACATGCCAACCTTCACCGTCTTAGTTCCACACTACTCTGAAAAGATCTTGCTTTCCCTAAAGGAAATCATCAAGGAGGACGATCAATTCTCCCGTGTTACTTTGTTGGAATACTTGAAACAATTGCACCCAGTTGAATGGGACTGTTTTGTCAAGGACACCAAGATTTTGGCTGAAGAAACTGCTGCTTTTGATGAAAATGGCGACGAAGAAAAGGATGAGAATGTGTTGAAGTCCAAGATTGACGAGATTCCTTTCTACTGTATTGGTTTCAAGTCCGCTGCTCCTGAATACACCTTGAGAACCAGAATCTGGGCCTCTTTGAGATCCCAGACTTTGTACAGAACGGTTTCCGGTTTCATGAACTACGCCAGAGCCATCAAGTTGTTGTACCGTGTTGAAAACCCTGAAATTGTCCAAATGTTTGGTGGTAATGCCGAAGGTTTAGAAAGAGAATTGGAAAGAATGGCCAGAAGAAAGTTCAAGTACGTTGTTTCCATGCAAAGATTGACCAAGTTCAAGGCTGAAGAATTGGAAAACGCCGAGTTCTTGTTGAGAGCTTACCCAGACTTACAAATTGCCTATTTGGATGAAGAACCTCCATTAAACGAAGGTGAAGAACCAAGAATCTATTCCGCCTTGATTGATGGTCACTGTGAGATCTTGGAAAACGGTCGTCGTCGTCCAAAGTTCAGAGTCCAATTGTCTGGTAACCCAATTCTTGGTGATGGTAAGTCCGATAACCAGAACCATGCCTTGATTTTCTACCGTGGTGAATACATCCAGTTGATCGATGCCAACCAAGACAACTACTTGGAAGAATGTTTGAAGATTAGATCTGTCCTTGCCGAATTCGAAGAATTGAACATGGAACATGATAACCCATATGCCCCAGACTTGAAGAACACTGCTGAAAAGGAAGAATTCCATCCAGTTGCCATTGTTGGTGCCAGAGAATACATTTTCTCTGAAAACTCTGGTGTTCTTGGTGACGTTGCTGCCGGTAAGGAACAAACTTTCGGTACTCTTTTCGCCAGAACCTTGTCTCAAATTGGTGGTAAGTTACATTATGGTCACCCGGATTTCATCAATGCCACGTTTATGATCACCAGAGGTGGTGTTTCTAAGGCTCAGAAGGGTTTGCATTTGAACGAAGATATTTACGCCGGTATGACTGCCATGTGTCGTGGTGGTAGAATCAAGCATTCTGAATACTTCCAGTGTGGTAAGGGTAGAGATTTAGGGTTCGGTTCCATTTTGAATTTCACCACTAAGATTGGTGCCGGTATGGGTGAACAAATGCTTTCCAGAGAATACTACTACTTGGGTACTCAGTTGCCATTGGACAGATTCTTATCTTTCTACTATGCCCACGCTGGTTTCCATATCAATAACTTGTTCATTCAATTGTCCTTACAAATCTTCGCCTTGACTTTGGCCAACTTGAATGCCTTAGCCCATGAAGCCATCATCTGTGACTACGACAGAAACAAGCCAATCTACGATGTCTTGAAGCCTTACGGTTGTTACAACTTGGCCCCAGCCATTGACTGGGTCAGACGTTACACCTTGTCCATCTTCATTGTCTTCTTCATTGCCTTCATTCCTATCGTTGTCCAGGAATTGATCGAAAGAGGTGTCTGGAAGGCTGTCCAACGTTTCATCCGTCACTTGCTCTCCTTGTCTCCAGTCTTTGAAGTTTTCGTTGGTCAGATCTACTCCTCTTCTTTGACTAATGACATGGCTGTTGGTGGTGCTCGTTATATCTCCACTGGTAGAGGTTTCGCCACTGCCCGTATTCCATTCTCTGTTCTTTACTCCAGATTCGCCGGTTCTGCTATCTACATGGGTGCCAGAGCCATGTTGTTGATTTTGTTTGGTACCATTGCTTACTGGCAACCAGCCTTGCTTTGGTTCTGGGCTTCCTTGTCTTCTTTGATCTTTGCTCCTTTCATCTTCAACCCTCATCAATTTGCCAAGGAGGATTTCTTCATTGACTACAGAGATTTCATCAGATGGTTATCCCGTGGTAACAACCAATGGCACAGAAACTCCTGGATCGGGTATGTTCGTATGTCCAGATCCAGAATTACTGGTTTCAAGCGTAAGGTTCTTGGTGTTGAGTCTGAAAAGGCTGCTGGTGATGCTGCTAGAGCCCATAGAACAAACATCTACTTTGCTGAAGTTTTCCCAACTTTGTTCTACGCTGCTGGTTGTTTTGTTGCTTTCACTTTCATCAATGCTCAAACCGGTGTTTCCAACAATGCCAACTCTGGTGTTGGTGATGTTGACCCAGTCAACTCTGTTGTCAGAGTTATTATCTGTGCTTTGGCCCCAATCCTCATTGATTTAGGTGTCTTGTTCTTCGTCATGGCTCTATCCTGTTGTTCCGGTCCTTTGTTCGGTGCCTGTTGCAAGCAGACTGGTGGTGTCATGGCCGGTATTGCCCATGGTATTGCTGTTGTTGTTCACATCATCTTCTTCATTGTCATGTGGGTCTTGGAAGGTTTCAACTTCAGCAGAATGTTGCTAGGTATGGCCACTGTCATCTACGTTCAAAGATTCATTTTCAAGTTAATGACAGCATTGTTCTTGACTAGAGAATTGAAGAACGACAGCGCCAACAATGCTTTCTGGACTGGTAAATGGTACGGTAAGGGCCTAGGTTGGGCTGCTTTCTCTCAACCATCCCGTGAATTGACTGCCAAGGTTATTGAGATGTCTGAGTTTGCTGCTGATTTCATCCTTGGTCATATCATCTTGTTCTGTCAAACTCCATTAGTTGTCTTCCCATTTGTTGATAACATGCACTCCATGATGTTGTTCTGGTTGAAACCTTCCAGACAAATCCGTCCTCCAATCTACTCCTTGAAGCAAGCTAGATTGCGTCGTCGTATGGTGAGAAAGTATTTGGCTCTTTACATTTTGATCTTGATTGTTTTCGTTGCCTGTATTGCTGGTCCAGCCGTTGCCTCTAAGTTCATTGGTGATACCATCTCTTCTAAGGTTCCATCCTCCTATGGTCTTTTAGTCCAACCAAGAGGTCAAAACCATGATGACACTGGTTCCAGTTTCTCAACCTTATCTGGTTACTACACCACCACTCCATCCTTATCAACCTGGTCTACTAAGTCTCCATAGTTGATCAGTTTCCCTTCCCTTTTTTTGTATAACATATTATTAAAATAAAATTATAAATTGTCTTTTGAGATTGATTTGTAAATCTCGCGAAAATTACCATTTTAGTGGAAATGTCAATAAAGAATTGCAACGTAAATTAAGTTCAGGAACTAGCGGAGATATAAAATTGGAAAGAATTATCTCAAGTTAATAGGTCTTTCAGGTGATCTGAATTATCCATCACCTATAATTAGAAAATTTATCCTAGTACATGTCCAATTCTACCTAACCCAATACCACGCACACGATTCAAGAATATTCAAAGCTCACAATGTCGTCTGATCAGGTTTTCATCGAATCACGTATCTGTGACTTTGAACTCCCACCCCAAGGAACCAAGAAGTTTTATTTACTCCGTACATGTATGATCATAGCCATCAAGTACCAAGGAGCCAGCAGCCCAGTTAGAGCACTCATTACCGACTTCACACCTAACGATGCAGTTATGGATCATTTCAGTGCTGACCAATCATTGCTCCTTACCAAGAGTAGGGTTCCTTCGAATAATTTGTTACAAGTTAGATGGAAAACAGCTGGCGAATTCTCAGAGTTTTTGAAATCTTTTCATAGACAGAACGAACAGAATTTGAAGTTAACTGGCTGTTTCACTAATGCATCTGGAGATTTCATCTTTGCTAAACTTAAACTTAGTGTTAAAGACTACAGAGGGTCTATAGATGGTGATATTGAGAATCTTGAGATCATCCCTAAGGTTCAATTGGATCCAAATGATGAAGTAATCCAAAGATACTTTAAGCTGGCTGGGAAAGATTTACTGAACCACACTGAAGTGTTGAAGCAAAGATTACCAAGAGATATCTATCAACGGTACACATCAGGTGATTATAACAATACACTTCCCACACGTTCACATAACAATAACAATACTATTACTAATAATCAACAACAACCTGAAATTCAGAATGATTCAAGGTACCATAACCGCAATGAAGATCTGGCAAACATATACACACAAGCTTCTTCACCTATCCCGGACTATTCAAACGAACACTATACCAATTCTAAACGTCAAGCCAATAATATGCACTATCAACAGGACAACAACAGCAACTCGCCACCACCGCTTTCAAAACGTCAGAAAGTCGCCATTGCAAATAAGATTCCATTTAAGAAGCTCAACGAAATCATCACTGTGGATGATAGTATATACACTGTGTTCGGGTTCATCACAGGGATCAAACCAAACATGACAGGATGCCAGAAGAAGTTTGATGGAAAGTTATCCCTATCACCAGTGAAGTTATATTTCAGTGAGAATAGTCCACAGAATCAGCAACAACAGGTTCCTAAGGATGAAGAGGAAAGTTTGGTACTATCTTTTGATTCTGAATTTGAGATTCTCAGTTTTTATTCGGTGAGACATATCGAAGAAGTATTTGTTTATGAATCCTATTTTAGAGAAAAGATCCAGGAGATTTTAAAGATTAATAATGGGATTCCTGTAACTTTGCAAATCCAAAGGAAAAAAATATTCAAAGGATCCAAGAAGAATGGAAAGATCAACTTCTTTAGTTTGGGTTGGAGGAGTGTTTCTAATGTTAACCTTGATACGTTGGGAGATGGCTCCCTACAACAGTGAGGTATATAAATATATAAATCTAAGTTAGAGTAACAATTTAATAGTACAACTACACCACTGCTGCTATCTACATGAATAGACAACTCAATTTCTATCTAACCAAGAAAGGACATCAGTCATGGTTTTTTCAAAGATATCCTCTCTTTCCAAGAATAGATTGACACCAGGAGAGCTATCGTCGCCGTTGTCCTTAAACCGATAAACCTTTGAATCACAAGACTCATTAACGAACGGTTTTATTCTATCAATGAACTTTGCAGTTGATTTCTCGGTTTGACGGTCCTGTTGTCTGACAAATGGATTAGAATCTGTTTGAATTATGAATGTGTTTCTAATGGCCTTCGTAGTAGTATTAGTATAAAGTCTGGTTATTGTGTATCGTGGATTTGAGATTCTACGAATACATTTCAGAAGATATTGGAAATAACCTACATTGATCTGACCAAGTTGATAGTCTGTGGTACTTTTGCTGGCGAAATGGTTACGGTCATATTTAGTCAACTGTTCAACATCAAAGCATTTGATCATCTTACTACTCCCCAATAAGACCTGTTTACAAAACAACAAACCAACCTTTGTCGAAATTGACGACGTGTTGAAAACAGCGGCACTCGTATCAATCAAAGGATTCACACAAACAACACTCTTAATACGATGGTTGAAATGTCCAACACGGTCATTGATACAATAATCCAAACCAATAGAACCTCCAATGAAACTACCTAGTAGATGAATCTTGGAATTATGTTCATATTCATGGTTGTGTTCGTCCAAATCATCAACACAGATTTTCACAATCCTGTTAAACTCTCTGCTGATCTCATCATCATTCACAGCGTTGTTGTTAGCGTTTGTTTCCTTCCACATTTCTGTCTGATAATAGAAACATTCATACCCATTTGAGAGCAAGGTCTTGATTGTTCGTATGTAGAGATCAACCGTTTCTCCTGGGTTTGGTAAAATTATCACTCTGGCTCGATAACTCACTCCCAGTGGCACTGTTGTAGTCGTGGTAGACCTTGTTAATGTGAATAGAGTGGCGTGGTAAGTCTGACCAGTGGAGTGTTTGATGAACGTGATCTGACGCGTAGGTAAACATTTGGAATTGAATTTGGTTGTTGTATCAGTCGAATAATGCATGGTTAATGTTCTGGGAGTTGAAAACGTTGCTGAAGCAGATGAAGATAACAGTGAAGTAATGTTGGGATTGGCCATGATACACCCCATCTGGTTTTAGAGATGTTGATAATATAGTTTTTTTTTTCTCTCTGTTCTTTTTTGTTTTGTTTTCAGATGTGTGGATAGTCGTGTAATTAGGGTTGGTTTGGTAAGAGGTGGATTGACACGTCGAGCTAAGTAGATTTGTGAAATCTATTTCTTGTCATGATACATATTGATGCTGGTACTCGGATAGAGTATGACCTCATTTTAATAATTAACTCATAAGACAACCACAACCACAACAGTATTGTGATTATGAGCTGGTTCTATAACTTAATAAATGCATATATAACGGCAACTACATTAATCCCACGTGCACGATCATATTGTAACAATAGATTCCAATTCCGATCACGTGCGTGAGGAGTTGAATGCTCTGTCTGGTGTCCACTGTCCGGTGTCTGGACTGGAACTATTCCCGATTCTCTGCAGCAAGAACAGTCAGTCATGTGCATGAGATATGATGTAATGCAACAGAGAATGTCCCTGGAATTTGAATATTCCTGGGAAAATATCAATTTGTCCATCTTCAATAAATAACAATATTTGCATATATATATATATGTAATATTATATGTCTATTAAAATAGCAGACGAGGTAGGTATCCATACGGTTGATGGTATAAGTCAGGATAAACATACTAAAAAGAATCTTTCAATCATAGTAAAAATAATAATAATAATAATAATAGTAATAGTAACATTAAAAAAAAACACACACACATGACATATTGGTAGATCAAGTTAAAAATAAAATTCTTCATGGTTAGTGCCACATCGAATCGAACCTGAATTTGGAAGTTTGGCTGCCAATTGTTGTTGTGGGTTTTTTTTCTTCTAATTTATTTTTGAAAATTCAATAACAATTCAGCTTATAGAATTGAATCATAGTCCTAATGATCAATATTTAGGTGAATATTTAGGCCTGTTGATCTAGCTGAAACCATATATTACCTGTCATTCTCAAAAGACGTCCAGACAATCACACAGACATCACATATAAGTTTCTTTCCAACATGGGGATTGATATAGAGGCTGATAACAACAACAACAGTGGTAATAATATTATCAACATGGTGACAACCTGCCTTAACAAATACAAAAAGCTAATAATGGGGTTAATAGTCCTGTTCTTCATTTCTTTGTTTACGAATTTCCCTCTCATACCGCATTTCAGACTAACAAATCCTAAGATCGTGATGATTCTAGCTGCCAATGAAGGAGGAGGTGTTCTTAAATGGAAAGGAGCTCAAGAATGGTCTATTGAAAGATCCTCGATTGCCAACAAGGAAGAATATGCAAAGAGACATGGATATGGATTGGATATTAAAGATGTGACGCTTAAGAGAAGATACAGCCATGAATGGAGGGAAAGTTGGGAAAAAGTTGATATTTTGAAGCAAGCATTTAGACAGAATCCTGATGCTGAATGGTTTTGGTGGTTAGACTTGCATACATTCATTATGGAACCTGATATTTCTTTGGAAGACCACATCTTGAACCATCTGAATGACATCACCTATAGACAACTTAATGAATTCAATCCTTTGGGTCTTACGGTTGACAAGCAACATGTTGATTTTGATTCTCCTATTGATCTAATCATAACCCAAGATTGTGGTGGGTTCAACCTGGGCTCGTTCTTGATTAGGAAGTCTGAATGGTCTGAAGCCTTGTTGGATATTTGGTGGGAGCCTATTTTCTACGAACAGTTACACATGGTTTGGGAACATAAAGAGCAAGATGCATTGGAGACTTTGTACGATCATTTCCCCTGGATCAGAGAACGTACTGCCTTTTTACCATTGAGAAAAATCAACTCTTTCCCACCTGGTGCTTGTTCTGAACAGGCTAACGATAAAAGATACTTCTACAGTGAGAAGGACAGAGATTTTGTTGTCAACATGGCTGGCTGTGATTGGGGAAGAGATTGTTGGAATGAGATGGAGCACTATAAGACTGTTAGTAAGAAGTTGAACAAGCCTTGGTACAAGTTCTGGTAATAATAAATTAAAATCTCAATATATATATATATAAAACTTCATTTAAGCTTGAAATGTCGACTATGTATAGACAAGATAGGATAAATCACAAATACAAACTTGCACAGAAAACAATGTCTCTCTTGATCATTTCCTGAGCAGCACTCATCTTTGAATGCAAGACGGAATCCCCAATAATCAAAGAAGCCGACTTAACCTCTCTACAGACCTCATCCAATCTAGTGATGACTCTAACAATGGTGCCCTCAGCTTCAGGAGACAACTCCATGATCTCCTTGAACGTCATCCCACGAGCCCATTCAAACACAACGTTAACAAGAGCAAATCTCTTTCTTTCCAAGAAATCAGCCTCATCTGAAGTCAAAGCCACTTGGTGTTGATCAAACACTTGCAAGATATTGCCCATGATTTCACAGATCTTAGCCTTACCCTTCTCCAATCTTGGTGTGATCTTAGGCTCGTCTTCTTGAGAAGTCTTCCCTTCGTATACGAAGGCAGATAACAAAGCGACGATTTCAGCAGGTTCATAATCCCCCAAGAAATTGTTCAAGACCAATTCGGTGATTGCTAGTTCCCAACCACAGTTGATTTCACAAGCAACACGGCCCTTCAAACCAACGTTGAGCTTATCATCGACGAATTCCAAGTGATGGAGCACTTGTAGTCTTTGTTCGTAGTCCGGGATCAATTCGAGATTCTCATCAGAAACCAAGGATCTGAGATGGTTGATTCTTGTTTCCACTTGCAATCTTTCGTTGAGTTCGATGAAGTAATTCTTAAAGTTTGGCGAGGTGTAGACATGTTTGTAGTTGTTTTCGATCCCATTGAAAAGATCGTCTCTTTCTTTTAGAAGTTCATGGATTTTCAAGGAAGCAAACTGTCTGATGTCCAGTTCTTCCAATTTGGTTTGGAATCTGAGGAAAATATGGATCTGTTCTTTCAATTTATCGATTTCTTCCTGGTTGTTTCTGACAATCTCATTCATAGAGACCCTTGTTTGAAGTCTGGTCACCATTTCAATGTTGGTTAACGGAACAGTGTACACCTCCAAGTTCCCACGAAAGGAAATCTTGGGGAAGTTGGTTTTAACAAAATTAGGCAGCATAGTGATGAATGGGAGATCCGAAGGCTTCTCATATTCACCGTGGCCAATGTTGAAAGACAGGATGGAGACTTCTCTGGAGTTACGTTGAACTTTGACAATGAACCCGATTCTGACAATTCTATTGGAATCCTTGAAAATCACCATTCTACCCGGTCTAAGATTCTTGAAGAGAACTTGGTTGTCAAGAACCTCAGAGATCAATTCCTGGGAGACTTGTTTGTATCTGTTCAACAAACCAAAAACACCTTGCACGTCGTCCATAGTGAACGGGTCGTTGCCACCCTTGAGCTGCAAGGCTTCTCTCTTGCCTAGTGTTTCCTCCAGATCCAGAATCTCTTGTTGATGCTGTGGAATCAGTGTCTGTGTGGTGTTCTCACTGAAAGAATGCTTGATCATCTCTTCAACCTTCAAGGCCTCGATTCTCAACAGGTTCAAGATCATATTGTACGTCAATCTGAACTGCGACACCAATTTGGTAGGAGTCCCCAACATGACCTCCTTCAAAGTAGGAGCAACCAACGCCTCAGTGTACGACATGATGATGACCGTACCGGTCTTATCCAACCCTCTTCTACCAGCTCTACCGGACATCTGGGTGAACTCACCAGGCAACAAGTTTCTAAACCCAGTACCGTCATGCTTTCTAAGCTCTTGGAAAACAACTGTTCTTGTAGGTAAGTTCAACCCCATGGCAAAAGTCTCGGTGGCGAAAAGAACCTTGACCAAAGTCTTTGCGAATAGAATCTCAATGACTTCCTTGACAATTGGCAACAACCCACCGTGATGGATAGCAATACCACGCATCAACATATCTCTGACTGCAAGAATCTGTGGCAATTCACGATCCTCTTTCTTCAATCTGGCAACAGCATGTTCTAGTGTCACGTGGATCTGGTTCTTCTCACTGGAGTTACAGAAATCAACAGATTGTAAAGTCATGGCGTATTCCTCACAACGCTTCTTGGAGAAAACGAAGATAACTGCAGGTAACAAAGTGTTGGAGTTCAAGTATTGCACAAGCTCAATCCACGTGTTTTTGTTTGGGGATGATCTAGAGAACCCCACACGACCACCACCTCTACCACGACCACCACCTCTGCCTCTGCCATTGTTAAACCCACCTCTACCACCACCTCTAGAATTACTACCAGTGCCACCACCACGCCCACTCTTTTCATTCTTTGGTTCAATCTTCTTTGGTTCAAAGGCATCTTTGTACTTGTTGAATGTAACATCGTCAAACTTTCTGGAAGCATCAATCACCTTCCACAACTTGCTCTTACCCCACAGGGAGATTTCCAACGGAACAGGTCTCTTTGGCGTGGAGATGACATAGATGTCCTTCTGCTTGGTTCTGCCAACCCAATTGGCAAACTCAAGGGTGTTTGGAACAGTGGCTGAAAGTAAGATGAACTTCACGTGGTCTGGCAACATGATGATGACCTCTTCCCAGACAACACCACGATCAATGTCGTTGACGTAATGCACCTCATCAAAGATGACAAACTCAACGTCACGGATCACATCGGACCCACGATAAAGCATCGAACGTAGAATCTCAGTGGTCATGATCAAACAATTCGCCTCCGGATTGATCTGAACATCACCGGTGATCAAACCAACATCCAATTCCTTGAACGTTTCCTTGAAATCTCTAAACTTCTGATTGGACAAGGCCTTAATCGGGGAAGTGTAGATAGCCTTCGTCATGTTTCTATTGGCCATAGCAATGGCATACTCTGCAATCACAGTCTTACCAGCGGAAGTATGAGCAGCAACAAACACGGAATCTCCTTGTTCTAAATGGTAAACAGCTTCTTGTTGGAAAGTATCCAATTCAAAAGGCCATGTTCTGGCCATTTGAGGGATAAGTTCGTCAAAGTTTTCAATCTTATGATCCAAATCAACCATATGTGCCCAATTCTTCTTTTTCTCCATCGCTTCGTTTTGTGAGTTTTTAGTCGACACCAAGTTTCTGGAGAAGTTGATGTCCATTGGAAGAAGTTCATCAATTTCCATCAGTTCTTTCAAAGTGCTATCAGCAGAGGACATTTGTTGTTGTTGGATAGACGACAATGGGATAGCGGCGTGATTATCTGTAAGCTCCTTAATTGATTCCTTAGAATCTTCTTCATCTTCTTCTTCTTCTTGATCTTGTTCTAGATCGTTCAAGTTCTCAGAAGTTTCAACAGTAGTCTTCAAGCCTCTAGAAAGACCGTTTGGAACATTGAAAAGACCATCCTTGTCTCTTGGTAGAAGCTTGATTTGATCTTTAGTCCCGTTGTTGGAACTTTCAAGATTTAACCCACCTGGTTTAAATGGGAGTTGCGAAGTATCTCCCTTGAAAGACTTCGTATTACCAATCGATCTATTCAACGAGATAGAATTGGAAGAGTTCGAATTGATCAACTCTTGGGTGTCCAGCTCTTCCTTAAAGGAGGCAATCTTACCGTTGATCCCTCTTCTTTTGGATCGGAAAGACGTTCTCTTGATGGAATCTGGAAGAATGACAAGAGAGTCATATAGATCATCATTGTTACGTTCTGGAACCGCTTGGATAAGGTCAAGCAAATCCCACGGCAATTTATTGGATGGGTTTAAAAATCTTTCTTTCAATTCATTGTTGATGTCTTCAGTTGAAGGATCCTTAGCAACCCATTTGGTTTGAAGATCCATAGGATTGACAAATGGTTCATTGGAATCCACTGTGTTTAATTGGAGATCAGCTAAGATCTTTGTGACAAGATCCACTTCCATTGATACTAAAGTGGTGAAAAGTTGAAGTTGGTATTACTAACCAGGAGCTGTGAATGATTTGGGATAATAAAGTAATTGCCTTTCTTCAAACGTTTAGTGATAATTACGCAGTTTCGTTTCAAAATTGCCTTGTTTGAGTTTTTTTTTTCCATGGCCAATTCGTCGAGCTTACAAACGGGGACAATTCATATTCTATTTTTTTTATGAATTTTATATGATGGACAAAATTGCTGAAAATATGTCGGACATGCAGGTCAATGCATGATCAAACTTTACTGAGAATGAATTTACATAACAGCTCTTTGTAGATATAAATCGATACACAACAGAATTGACATTTGCTTTTTAAGCTATAATTCTTTTATCTAAAGTTGAAACTGATCTAGTCTCTATAGATAGAGTCAACGACGTGCTCATTTAAAAAAAAAATATTACAGCTATATTCCATCTATAAATTAGAAATAGTCAACTCCAAGACCCCATTCCTACCATTAAAAACCTTCTCATGTAAGAACTTCAAAGCTTTCTCATCACCATAAGACATTCTCAACATCCCTAAAGCCATGAAAAATGCATATCTAAAGGAGAACTTATCGCCAGAAATATTCATATCAACAACGACAAATTCCTCAAACCTTTTCAACTTTAGATATTCATTAAGGATCATCTTTCCCTTAAACAACTTAAAAATTCGATGTCCAGTGACTTCAATAACATTAGCCAAATCATGATTCTTTTCAGCTAATTGTAAAAGAAATAATGTACTTTGAAGTTCATAGAAATTTAAACCCATTTGATAGATTGTACCAACATCAAGCATCGATTTGATCCCATCTTGCTCGATCTCTATGTACATGTCACGTTTTTGTTGAGTAAAGATTAACGATATGAGCTGTTCATCGTTAAGTTGATATTCTGATGTTAGATAACTTTTAAACATTTTGAACCGTGTCCCTACTATAGCTGAGACATGTGCTTGTGCTTGAAGAGATTTGACCTTCTGTGGGAGTGCCTTATGAGGTAGAGTTTCTTTGATGGGTTTCATTGATGTGTTGTCGTTATCAAACGAAAGTTTTTTGAGCAAAGGATCATTGTTTATTTGTATGGATAATGATTGATAGCATCTTCTAGATGGACCACTTGGGAGGGCTTGGAAGCTTTGTCTCAGTATCCTTTGCATTCTTGAAAGGTTTCTTTACGGGATGGTCTTTATCTTGGGTCGGAACAAGGGATTAACATCATGCTGTTATTTCATTATTAACTATTATATTATATTATTTCATCTCCATGAAATTTTCTGAATAGCCGGATTTACCCAAAATCACGTGAGCTCTACTATTAGATCTAGTCGCGATCAAGTGAATAACTGTGAGCTTATATAGTCTAAATTATATATCCATCCCAAATTTATCACTAGATTAAATCATTAAACAGCACTATAAACTTTATAAACAGGAACCTAGGATATAGCTGTATAATTCACACAAAAATCCCTTCTGTAGTTAAGGGTGAAGATTATTGGGATTCTTCCAAAAGAAAAGCGCACAAACAAACACAAAGACGTTAAAATTAAAACGTTCAAAGGAAAATTGGGACAAGATTTAAAGTAGGCCTTTGTAACAGGCTAATAAACCTCTATTGAAGAAAGAAGCACAAAAAGTACAAAGTATAAACTAACGTTTGGTACATAGGAAGAGACGACCTATCTATATTCTATCTACTCAAGGAACCATCAATAGAACTTCTGTGTATATATGGGGTAGTCTGGCAACCAATAATAATCACTGCTAGGAGAAAATGAATACGAACGGTTTAGAGGATGAGCTTTGATAACTCTTTAAAATTGGAATAGTTCGATTAAGAACATCAGTAATATATAGATCTGGGGTCTTTTGATAGATACTTTTCGTAATTCCTGTTGTAGAATCTATATATTGGTACGAAATATCTTTAAATAGGTCAAGATTGCTTGTGAATCTACAGCTTGTGAAAAGGATTTGTGTTTAATCAGATCCTAATATAAGTCGATGTTTAGACAGGTAATTAGATATTTCATCGGATAATAGTACCATGGAGCCTGGATGACAATTAAGCAACTTTGTCATCTAAATCCAGTGAACATTGCATGATGCCGCATTCCTAGGCACGCCATCTCCAATTCTAGGTTCTAGGATTAACGTGGTTGTCTTGTATGAGAATGTGCAGTATATATATCTGGAGGACCGGTGTAGATAGTTTGGCTACGATGTATGTTGAAAGTTTACAACTAAATCGTATCTTCTTTAAGTTAAACAAGTCGCCAAATATTTCAGGTCCTCGTTGACAGCAGTCGAACTTACTTAAACATATTCCGGACGGCCCTTCTACTTCCATATACCGGTCCTATTTTTATTTTTTACCGGATGGGCTTTTATTACGCTGGATACTTTTAATTAGCTGGCTGTATTTTATTCACGTGACTCAAGTAGATCCTCCTTATATCACATATGGAGAACATACACATGCAGAAATACTAAGAATTATATTTGCAGTAGTGCACATATTTTTCAGGGTGAACTTGCCTTACAAGTTACTTACCCACTGGAACTGGAGCAAGTATCAGAAATTGCCAAGGGGCGGAAAACCTGGAAATCACTTGAGAAGAAGCCAGCCTCTTTTTAATTTTCACATTTAATAAAAGTTTTGTTATTATTATTATTCATACAAATATAGTATTTATAAAATGATAAAGGCTATAAAAGTTATATGTAATTAATATACCATGGCATATTAAATTGAGTTAAAATTTGAAACTAATATTTGAATCGATATAAGAAGCTGATGTAACTTAATGCAGTTTTCATATTGGATTGAGGCACAATATTGATCAGCTGGTCTTACCAGACTCATGGAGCCAGGTCTCGTAACATATATAGTCCTACTGCTTTGGGCAACATACTATTTAATCTTGGGAACCTCTGCTTCGTCCCTTGTATTACTTGAAAGTTGAAGTTCAGTGTAACTTGAACCATATTATTATAACGGTTATTGTAGTTAAATTAAATTGTGTCAACAATATTATGCTGTAACCGTTAACGCATTTAATTGGAGTATACTTGTCGACTAGCTGACTCCTGACTGGCAAGTTCAACTCCAGCTCGGGACTCGGTACCAATAACTAATAGTACTTGACATCAAATCATGCATGCACAGAGAAGCTGCACTGAAGATCCAATAATATTTCAATGGGTTTTGGAGTAATTGACATTGCTATCCGCAATAATTTGTTGAAGTGAGTTTGTGATGTATTTAAAAGAAATTCGTTTCCTTAAACATCCAACTTTCCAATTTTCCATTATCATTTAACACAAGTCCAGTCTCAATTCTTCAATTGATCATTCTTCTGAAAATGACTTCTAACACTATCAGACTTCCAGAAGACCAAGAAACTCCAGAAAGGAGATCACCAAACAATACCAAAAAGGACCATCCAAAGAGTGGTGGTAGTTCATTACTGACTATTATTGTTGGGCTGGTTGGCGCTGTCTGTCTTGGTTACTATGGTTTATCTTCAAACTCACACGATGATCCTGAATTCGTCGCCAGTCTTTGTCCACTTGGTGAAACCATTAGACCAAGCTCTTATGTCCAAGACAAATCCACTGTTGACTCCATCTTAAAGTCCAATGACTTTAGAGAATACACGATCAAGAATATGGAAGGTGCCATCAGAGTTCCAACCGTTGCTTATGACTCTAATAAGCAGCCATCCGAATCCAATGGTGAATGGGACGAATTCCCAAAGTTCCATCAATTCTTGGAGACTTCCTTCCCAAAGGTACACAAGGCTTTCCAAGTTGAAAAGGTCAACTCTTACGGTTTGTTATTGACTCTTCAAGGTTCAAACACAAAGTTGAAGCCAATGCTTTTCATGGCCCATCAAGATGTTGTTCCAGTTGATCCTCAAACTTTACCTTTATGGAACCATAGTCCTTTCGAAGGTACTCATGACGATAAGTGGATTTACGGCCGTGGTGCTTCTGATTGTAAGAACTTACTTATCAGTTACTTCCAAGCTTTTGAAAAATTGTTGAACGATGGGTTCTCCAATGAACGTACTATGATTTTATCCTTAGGTTTTGATGAAGAAATTGAAGGTTTGTTTGGTGCCAAATCCTTAGCTAAGGTTTTGATTGAAAGATACGGTGAGGATTCATTCTTTGCTATTTTGGATGAAGGTGGTGCCTCCATTACTCAAATTGACGGTGTTCCATTTGCCTTTACTCCTGTTGCTGAAAAGGGTAACATGGCCATCACCATTGAGTTAACTACACCAGGTGGCCATGCTTCTTTACCACCAGACAACACAAACATTGGTATCATGGCCAAGTTGGCCGATTTGATTGAGGAGACTCCATTTGATCCAATCTTATCTCCAAAGAACCCGGTTTTGAACCACTTGCAATGTATCGCTAAGTATACCAACAAATTACCAGAATCCTACAAGAAAAGTATCTTTAGAGCTGGTATTGATGCTGCTGCCAACAGTGCTGTGATCAAGTACCTATCTGGTTTGAAGCTTATCAAGTTTGCCATCAGAACCACACAGGCTATCGATGTCATCCAAGGTGGTGTCAAGTCTAATGCCTTACCAGAATACACCAAGATGACCATCAACCACAGAATCGCATTGGAATCTTCCGTTCAAGCCACCATTGACAAGATTGTTTCCAATGTCGAAACCATTGCCAAGAGATTCGGTTTAGGTTTATACTCAGATGATAAGGAAATTCTTGCTAAGACCGCTAAGGGTTCTTTCCAAGTTTCTCATGGTCGTTTATTAGAACCTTCTGCCATTTCCCCATTGGACAACGACTCTTTCAATATCTTACGTGGTACCTTGAAGCATATCCTTGGTGATTACGTCTTCCCAGACTCCAAGGAACCTGTTATTGCTGGTACTTTGATGCCAGCCAACACTGATACTGCCAAGTACTGGCCATTAAGTGGAAACATTTACAGATTCACATTCTCTAGTATTGTCAACTTCCAAGAAGCTGGTATTCACACTGTTAACGAAAAGGTTTTGATTGACGATGTTGTTAGATCTACTGCTTTCCTTTATGAATATGTCAGAAACTTGGATGAATTCTCTGGTTACTAAGCGTACCTGTGCACTTTCCTAACGCTTTTTGACGTCTGGGACGTTACACTGAATTCATATCAATATATATATATTTTTTGTCCCTTTTGCCCTAGTAAATATGTTCAATATTAAGATCCCACTTTTAAAGGTTCTCCTTATATATATCTGATATTATTGTGTTTCTTTAATATTACGTACTTCCGTCTGAACCGAACCTCCAGTATATGCGGGAGTTCAACCAATTAAAATCCAGTTCTGGTCTGTCAGGTTTGTACGTGCAATCGTTGAAACCTATATGACTTTCGCGAAATTCTCTAAATCTCTAGTCGAAGCTGGTGGAATGATTCGATCAGTTCAGAATAAATATTTGGTGTTGAATACGAACAACTGGAAATATTCAAAGACCACATGGATTAATCAATGGCATTACGCCAAATAGGCTTCTTTTTGTTTTTCTCCCCTCATTTCTCCAACGAGTTAAAGACCAAAACAATGTATTGTCCGGTTTAGCCAAAAAAAAAAAATGTTTTAAGGTGCTATTTTTGGCTCCGGTTCGGACCACATCAATCTTGCTGTTTCAAAACATATACAACTTCGCTTCGGGAAAAGAAGAAAAGGCGGCGCTTGCCATCAGCTTTCGAGATCAGACCTTGACATTGTTTTGTTTGTAATAAAAGAAAAAAAAAACCCAAATTCACTTGTAATACTCCTGTGATCCCATCTTGTTATCCCAAAACACATTTCCCTTAGCACATATCCACTCACTCGTTCTATTCTCTCAAAAATGCAATCCGTCAAACTCTCTCTCGTTGCCATTGTCGCCTTATTAACTCAACAAGTCGTTGCTACTCCACCAGCCTGTTTATTGGCCTGTGTTGCCCAAGTCTCTAGAACTTCTTCCTGTGGTGGGATCCAAGATATCTCCTGTGCCTGTTCTAACGAGGGTGCTGAATTGAAGGCTTGTTTCGACTCCATCTGTCCAAACGGTGATGCTGATGCTGCCTTGTCTTCTTTGGAAAGTTCTTGTAAGGATGTTGGTGCTGATTTAGTCCTTTCTGGTTCTTCTTCTTCCTCTGCCTCTGCCTCCGCTTCCTCTTCCTCTGAAAGCTCTTCTTCTTCTTCTGAAGCTCCATCTTCTTCCACCGAATCCTCCTCTTCTGAAGCCTCCTCCACCTCCACCTCCGCTTCTTCCACCGAATCTTCCTCTTCTGAAGCTTCTTCCACCTCTTCTGAAGCTCCAAAGTCCTCTTCCTCCACCATCACTATTTCCTCCACCACATCCTCTGCCTCTTCTGTTGCTCCAGAAACCAAGACTACCATCACTTCTTCCTCCTCCTCTTCTTCCTCTTCCGAACCTACTGTTCCAACCGCCACTGGTGCTGGTAACATGAACGCTCCAGCTGTCGCTTTAGCCGGTGCCGCTGTTTTCGGTTTGTTATTGTAAGATGTTTCAATAATATACTTTTGTTTGACATGGACTTGTACAAGCATTTATTACTATTATTAATATTATTATTATTTTCATACACACACACTCACATACTTTTACTTATAACATTTCACAGTATCAATGAACCTACTTTGACTGGGATTCAGGAGGAAGTTGAGCCCATTTATTGCTGCTGCTGATACTTTTGTGTGTGGTTCTTTTTTTTTTATTATTCATTTCTATTTTGCTGCTTGTCAAGCTCTTTATATTTGCTATTTAGAACGTTTTTAATTGACACTTTTGTGTTAGTTAATATCATTATATTATATACCCTTACCTTCTTTCTTGTCACATCCATTTTCTATTGCTTAGCAGGGAACAAAGCCTTAAATTCTCTCTCCAAGCCTCTAACTGTTCTCCACAACAATTCTGTTTCTTCTTGGGTGGCTTCACCACAAGCAGCCCATCTGATCTTAGCCTCGTGATCCAAGACATAGATAAACCCACCATATGTATTATCACAATGAACAGTCTCTCTCAAATCCAAAGAGAGCGTCTTCTTAGGAACGATAAAGTACTTGCTATGTCTTTCTGGATGATTCAAAGCACGTAAATTCCCCTTAGAAATTTGAACAAACGAAGCCTTAAGAGCATTCTCAGTGACGTTGATATCGACAATTTGGGATCTTGGGTACTTGGATAGGAACAACTCATACCCCTTTTTAGTAAGATACGATTCATCTTGATCTTCTGGTGATTTGAAGAAACTTTGAGATGATTTCTCTCCTATTTGAGAGGTATAAACTCTCACGACGGAGACTTTCCCCTGTAGGACATCAGAAGTCTGTTTGATGCTGAAGCTGGTTAGATCTTCACCTTGCATGTTTGGAAAGTAAAGAGACTTCTCGGCACGCCAATATGAAGGAGGAGCATGGAAGAATTTACCATTGGTCTTACGATAAGTGTAGACATCGTACATTCCCGATTTGGAGATCTCACGTTCCAATTCCCTTTGTCTTTCGGTGTTCTTGTCACGGTTCAGGAAGTCCCTAAACTTCTGGGTCACTGAACGTTGATCACCGTTGTTATCTGTTGGCTTTGGAGCCTCTTCAAATCCAATAGGCTTGTTTAAGGTCGTGACGACATGAGCTTTTGGCTTTGTGGCTGAGAGTTGTTTGTTTAGTTTACCGATGAATTGCACAGCTGAAGCACTTGAGAATTGCCTTGTGAATCTGAGCGACATTTTCTGTGAGGATTTGTTTTTGGGGGATCAGAGGGAGGGGGGAATACTTTTTTCTCTCTATGTGAAATCACCCAGGCTTGAGAAGCTCCACTATTTAATATTTTTAAGGCTTTTGAACCAGTAACAATTGTGCCGCGTGCGCGTAACAAAGATCTTGAAAGGTTGAATACTTAACACCAATTAGTGTTGTTTGATTCTTGAAGCTTTAAAAGGGTATCTAGGATCTCAGCAGTCAAACATTCTTCACACCAGTTGACGTACAACTTTCCAACACAATCCCAGCTCCATTTGCAAATGTTCAAACTCACAAGCAGATCTCTAACATCCACAGTGACCGATCTAACCAGACGTCAACTCAGCACAACAAGAACACTTCTAAACAATTCTATCAAAGAATCGACACATAAGAATGAACCAAAGCCTCTAAATCCTCACGTAAGTCCAGACTTTCTATATGCTGCACTATCTCATACTTATTTTCCAATCATAAATACTAACTAATCGATTGTAAAGGCTGCCTTTTATAGGGATTTTGCTGGACCAATGTGTAAGATTCTTGCCATTACATTCTCTACATATTATGGTTTGATATACACCTGGGAGTACCTTGAATCTCTTGAAGGTAATACCAATGATGAGACCAAGCAGTAGAAGCTATCATACCTTGCTCCTGAAACGTCTAAAGATATATTTTTGAACAATATTTGTTAGGTACTACAAAACATATCGGCTTTAACATATATAAATATTGTGTGTTTCTTCAATTTATGACCAGCATTTCCATTTTGCTATAAAATATAATATAATATATAATAAATATCCCTAAAAAGAGCAAACACGCTCAAAACAAACAATCAATTAAGATAATGTGGTAGCAGTAGCGGTAGTGTCGACAATTCTATTTGTCAGACAACTGTCACATAACTGTCAGGTACCACTAGTTACAAGCGGTGGTGGCAGCAGCAGCAGCAGCAGCTTATAATTGTTCGACTTGAGTGGCCAATCTCTTAGCAACAGCATCCAAGAATTCAGTAGTGGTGACATAAGATTCTCTGTCGGTTCTACCAGTGGCCAAGGCTAAGTCCTTAGTCATGATACCATCTTCTTGGACAGTGTCTAAGGTGGCCTTTTCCAACAAGTTGGCGAATTCAACAACCTTGTCGGTACCGTCTAATCTACCTCTTTGGGCAATACCTCTGGACCAGGCAAAGATAGAGGCAATGGAGTTGGTGGAGGTTTCCTTACCTTGTTGATGTTGTCTGTAATGTCTGGTAACAGTACCGTGAGCAGCTTCGGATTCGAAAGCCTTACCATCTGGAGTAACCAAGACAGAAGTCATCAAACCCAAAGAACCGAAACCTTGGGCAACGATATCGGATTGCACATCACCATCGTAGTTCTTCAAAGCCATGATGAAACCACCCTTGGACTTGACCATTTGGGCAACCATATCGTCAATCAAACGATGTTCGTAGTAGATGTCCAATTCGTCAAACTTGGCCTTGTATTCGGCATCGTAGATTTCTTGGAAAATGTCCTTGAATCTACCGTCGTACTTCTTCAAAATGGTGTTCTTGGTGGACAAGAACAAGTTCAACTTCTTGCTGATGGCCAACTTGAAGGAAGAATGAGCGAAACCTCTGATGGATTCTTCAGTGTTGTACATAGCTAAAGCAACACCAGCACCCTTGTAGTCGTAAACTTCCAAGGTTTGGGCAGCTTCACCGTTGGCTGGAGTGTACACCAATTCCAACTTACCGGCGCCTGGGACAACCAAGTCGGTGGCCTTGTATTGATCACCATGGGCGTGTCTACCAATGATAATTGGCTTTTCCCAACCTGGAACTAATCTTGGGATTCTTGGAATAACAATTGGTTCTCTGAAAACAGTACCACCTAAAATGTTTCTGATGGTACCGTTTGGAGATCTCCACATGTTCTTCAAGCCAAATTCTTCGACTCTTTGTTCATCTGGAGTGATGGTGGCACACTTGATACCGACACCGTACTTCTTGATAGCGTTGGCAGAATCAACAGTGATTTGATCGTTGGTGGCATCTCTGGCTTGAATACCTAAATCGTAGTACTTCAATTCGACATCAAGGTAAGGCAAGATCAACTTGTCCTTGATACGTTGCCAGATGATTCTGGTCATTTCATCACCATCTAATTCGACAATTGGAGTCTTGACTTTGATCTTGTCGAAAAGAGAGACAGAAGAGCTTGAAAATAATCTAGCTTGTAATGGTCTGGCACCTAAGTGGGCTCTAACAGTGTTTAAACGAAGCATCTTGGAAAGGGATATTCGGATTAATTGTATCTAAACTATCGGGATTCTTTTTTTTTTCCAGGGTCTGTAGTGGTTGAAGGGTTTGGCTAGTTGTTAACCTTTTATATACTTTCATATATCTTCGTCTAGGCTCTGACTAACCACTGGTGTCGATGCCCAACCACGGATCATGCAGATTTATCCAGCTGACTCGGACAACGTGGAAGCGATATCGGCGCACCGAATAAATTGACAAGTTGCAATTACTTCCGGGTGTTTTCAAATTCACGTCAAAACAAATAAACCCCCAGATTGGTCTTCTGAGAATAGCTGTGTTTTTAGAATATGATATATAAGCATCTCAGTTTATCTGTAACATTACCATCTAGTTGAAGTCTCAAGTATTAAGAAGTTAGGAACTTGCTAAGGTCCCTCAAGAAGTACGTTGTGCTTCTCCGATTGCGTGCTCCTACCACCGGAGCTTTCAAGTTTCTGTCAAATAGAAATCAACGGCTCTTCATGGGTAAGAGTGGAATCGATTTGAAAGCCACGTGATCCTCAGGCGGAGAAGATGGGGGTTTAAATTTTCTGAAAAGTAAACAAATTGAATTCATTCGATCTAAGGATTTTATCAACCAGAATTAACCAGCGGCTAAATTGAGATATAAACAATTAAGCATTGACCCAAACCCATCCTTTAACCCTCAAGATTCAATTCATATCGACATTTTACCATCGTCCCCTCCGGAGTCCAATACCTATTCCAGAATGGATCTAACACTGCCATTCGTTTGTTGTTCAATATGCCAACAAAGACCAGCAAATTCTAACCTATACTTGACTTCATGCGCCCATATACTCTGCCATGATCATGCTTCAAGAAGTATTTACCAACTACCATGAATCTTTTCTCCCTCTCACTATGGCTCAGATTTTTCTAACGGTTACCTTCTGTTAAAGATGCACAGGATCCTGGTAGACTAGAATCAACAAAGACACGATGTCCCACATGTAACCATGATTATGTTTCCTTGGTGAAGATTGACAAACGCTTGCCAACAGAGATAAGTCCTTTCTTCATTCCTTTCCCTGTTCAAATAGAACAAATGTTTGCCTCTGCTCAGTTTCAGTATACTGGATTAAGTGAAAAGATTGCATATCAGACAGAGTTAATATCAAGGCTAACAGAAAAGGTGAACAAACAGAAACAATTGTTGACACTAGCCAAGGAGAAAGTACTACAAGTGGAACAGTTGGAAAATCAAATTAAGTCATTAGAACAGGAAAATGAATCACTTAAATCATATCAACGACCAAATAAATTACCTCATAATAAGACATCTGATCATCAACGTCCACAAACTGTTGATCTAACTGGTGATGATGACTCATTTGAAGAAGTACAACAACCTGTTGGTAGTGACAGTCGACGTCGTCTGGTTACAAGTTCATTCCTTAATCAAGTAACAAAGAGCTCAACACAAAGAGGGCTTAAGAATTATAGAACTTCATTAGCGGGTGTCCACCAACAGATGCAACCACTGCAACAGGCACTTCGTCATCATATACAAGAACCAGATAATAGATCGATTGAGTTCGCAAAGAGCAGATTAGGTGAATCAACAAACATCCTTCAAGCATCACCTAGAATCACCACTCATCCAGCCACCATATCCAGTAGTGGATCAAGTGCCAGAAACTCATTATCAAACGGTTCTCTGAATACATCATTCAGCTCACATGATCAATTTTTACCGCCTGGTTCTCAACTAAAACCAAAAGCGTTCCCATCACAACAACAAAGTTCTAACAATTTAGGAAGATTAACAAAAAGCAGAGCTTCAACTACAAACTTGGCTCAAAGATTATCTGCTCACATGAAAGTTGGTGGTTCGATCAGCAGTAGTGGTGGTGGTACTGGTAATCGAAGAGGTGAATCTGCTTCATCACATAATATGAGACCTGGCTCTGCCTTCTCTAATCATAACATTTTCAAGAGGAGATAAATATCTATATCCAGATACATGTTTTCTAAATAGCTCATTTCAGAATTTTAAGGTGTATAATTCAAATCTGCAATTTTCTCATACCAATATTATTGAATGTATAGGTACTACGATTAGTTTAAGATGACAACGTACGGTTATATAATAATACTAAATAGACGTGGTCAAACGGTGTTTTCACAGTAGTGAGTAATCAATCTTCTCGAGGATTGACTTAAGTTAGAGAAGACTTCATTCAAGGTATCTCTTTTTCTTTGTTTGAGCATATCATCATCTTCACTCGAATCTGTATTTGTTTGGTCTGAAACCTTAAGATTTTTCATGATATTAGAGTAAGCCAGAACGGTCAACTTTCTAATCTCAACTTCTTTATCAGACAAAAAGGATCTGATACATTGATCTAATCTTTCAGCCTGCTCTTTTGACAATACGTCACATTTGGAAATAGCCTTGGATAAGGACAACAGCAGGAAGATATTCATGGTTGTGCCTGTGTTTTCTTTCAAGCTTTGAACACATCTATCAATAGTAGAATCCAACACACCGTTCACATTGGTCAGTAGCAAGCTATCAACGATTTCTTCAACAGTGATGTAAATCTCGTTCTTAGTGTCCTTCAAGTTTTCAATGATCATAAATAGGACATCAAACAATCTCATAACTTGAACTAGGGACAACACGTAGGGCTGGTCCTTGTTCAATTCAAGCAATGCATTGAACACCACAAGACCCTTGAAACAGATCTCTCTTGTGATCTTGGAACTCTGGACAAAGTAGCGAATTATCGTTTCGAAAATAAGTTCATAACCCTCACTTCTCATCCATTTAGACATTTCATTGGATTTCGAACAGTGGTAGAGATACACCACCAAGTTATCAAGATCAGTGCTGTTTACCATATCCTCCTCAAAGGTCAACAGGAGAGTCTTTACGTCTTCTTGGGAGACAACAAATGACGAGTCTAGAGTTTGAATCTTGCTGAAATGGAGATCAACCATCTTCTGAGTGAGCAATTCAATGTCTCCATCATCTTCTACTTCTTGAGTGTCGTCTTGGAATATGGTGATTTTCTTGGTGATATCGAAAGAAAATCGATTTGTCCCATCAAGCAATTGCTCAAAAGATTCAGCCTTATTGGACTTAGCATCAATTGGCCTCTTTTCTGGGGAAATGTAAATATCACTAATCTGATTGGTGATAGCACTGGTGGCATCATCCATCGTAACATCTGGTGTCTTGTCAATAAATGGGAAGTTACCTTCCTCAGCTACTGAACCTGAAATTGGGTGTTCTGGTACCGGTGTTACTTCCTCTTCTGTATCGGTGTCCATCTTCTGATCAATAATTTCGGGCTGCTGGTTATCTGATTTGACTTGGGGCTGAAATATATCTTGGAAGTAATCGATCTCTTTCTTATTCTCATTCTCCATCTCCATATTATCTTTCCTGGTTTCCATAGAAACAGGCACAGAGGCTGAAACTGAAGCATTGTCATCAGTCTTTTTCACTTGCAAATAAGTGGGAATTACCATTGTCATATCTGTTCTGAAACCGGCCTTGAGAGACAATGTTGGATCTGATGCTAACTTAGCCATTGGATTAATCATTGTCATCTCATTGAGTCTTTGATCTTCGGCGATTACACCACTCTGAGCTGTCTTGTTGAAATCATCCTTGAAGCTTGAAAGAATGGCTCCAATTGACCCCTGAATAAATGTGCTAGAGTTTCTCAAAGACTCGTCAAACACTTGGTGACTACTAGCATGGAGCTGAAGAATGAGTTCATCATAGTACGGGTAGTCAGTGATGGATAAGGGAAAGGCCACTTTACACATGTGTGTCAGAAGAGAATCGGAAGGTTGGAATGAGGGTGATTGTGTGGTCTTAAAGAGACTAGCAATGCAGAAGTTCAACAACAAGCTCTTATGTTTGATATGGAACATTGTAGAAGGAGCCGTATCAAAACGAATGTTGTCCAAAATAGTAATCAAATCCAACAAAGCTTCAACAATTTGGGTGGCGGTATACTTGGAGCTCAATAATTCCGTCCCCAATCTATTGGTGGCAATAATCTTTAATGCCAATTCAAGAGAAATCAAATCAAAGAACCTTGGTTCATGAATTAGCGGCTTTATCATTGAATGGTCAAGAATAATCAGATTCTGAATAGGCATGGAAAGATCTGGTAGTTCGTTGCCCTGTAACATGAAATCTTTCAATATCTGTAACCCGTCAGATCTTTCTTTTGTCAGTGGACTTTGTAACAATCTGGATATTTTCTCAACTTCGGTCTCAGCCTTTACAACAGTTGATTCTAGTCTCCTTTCATCTGGTAAAGAACTGATTCTAGTCGCAGACATGTTTGGTCCTGAATGAGAACTGTCAAATGTTGGTCTGATGTCGCCTCTTGAGAACTTCTGTGGTTGTGGTTCAACTGTTGACGATATTATACTTCCAGCACTGGATGCCCGATTACCAATCGGCCTTTGTACCATAGCCAGACGTGAGGATTTTCCATGTTCTAATAAAGAGGAGAAGGGATCTGTGGCAGATTTGCCACCAGACTGACGAGTCTGAGTTTGAACCTGCGTGGTGCTTAGAGCAGAGGAATTCATTCTCTTCTCCTTCTGTTTAGCAGCGACAAAATCTCTTACGGAAGGTCTCTTATTGACTACACTTGACGAAACAGATCCCCTTTCTCCTGTTGTTGAACTTGTTTGAATATCTGATGGCTTTGCCCTGTCTAGGGCTTTTTTCACATTAGGGTCTTGTTTTTGATAGATCTGATCTGCTGTGTCTTGAAATGATTTAAAGAACAGCCAGAACGTACATCTCATTGATTCTCTCACAGTTGTGTTAGGATCTGAGATACCCTTGGTAATCCACTTCACAATGATATCCATATTCAAGTTGTCAATTCTGGATTCATGTTTCAAGATAAAAAGCTGTAGGAACGTGGAAGAGTACAATCTAGGTTGGATATTCTTATCTTGATATAACTGGAAGCATTGGTGCAATATCCTACTATTGAAACTGGTATGGTTGATGAGCACACAGAGCGATCCAAATGCGTTAGAAGATGCTATCTTCTTGGTGGATGATGTCAAAGCCGCTAAAGGTTGGAATAACATTTCAACCAATGGGTCCAACTGCTTTTGCAAATGAATCGCCAACTCCTTGATTAGTTGACAGCCATTTGATGAAAGTGTGGTTCTCAATGATGAAATAGTCTTAAAGATACCATCTTGCAGCAACCTTGTACATTGGACAAGTTCTTCTGGGAAAGTTTGAGAGTTTCCTATCACAAGGCTTCTAAATTTCACGATGTTCTTTTCTCTGTTTCCCCAATTGAACTCTGTTTCCTTGCCTTCAAATGGCGATAACAAAGCTTCAACATCTCTTCTCAAGTCAGTCTCTGAATGTGACACTATAGGTTTTATAGTGGTTTCCAGCTTTGTTGTGGGGATGGCAGAGAGTACTGACTGGACATCAGTAATAATTGTGGAGGAAGATACCGTTCCTGATCCCATGGATGCTCTTGTCCCTGTTGAAATTGCAGTGGGCAACTTACTAGGTCTTGTACCAAATGATGTGGTTGATCTTTTTACTCTTGAGAGATTATTAAATGTATCTATGGTTGTCCTTGAAGTGGTGACAGCTGGTGGTTTGGACTCAGTGGTGTATGAATTTGATAGCATTGGATCAAGCTCCTTGATTATTGGAACTGCCACCTTTCTCTCGATCTTCTGTGATTTCATTTCTTTGATTAAATCTGGTAGCTTAGATTTATTCAAGGTATAGTATTTGATAAGAAGAACCTCAACATTCTTAACAACTTCAATAAAGTCATCGCGTAGCAAATTCACCAAGTTAGGAAGAAATGAGGAAAACAGAAAGCTTTGATTGAGATCTATTAGATCTGAGAGGAAAACAATGGCTTCTGATCTGATCTTTGGATTTGAATGAATCAAGGCGCCATCTCTAATATAAGTCTCTACCACTGAAGGAGTTGCTAACCAATATGTCTCTAAAGATTTCTTAGCTTGAGCTCTAATGTTTGGTTTCTCATCTAACAATTTCTGAACAAGGATTGGTAAAACAATCTTAGAACACCCTCGTAATGCATTTGGATCTTGCATGCCTACTCTCTTCACCAAGTGGCAAACGGTACCAAAAGCAGTGAATGAATATTGGGGATCTGTGGATTTCAAAGCATATTTCAAAGTCTCAAAGTATCTGTTGACTTCGGTTAGATCAACAAAGAATTTCTTGATGTGTTGCTTAAGATCGAGGATGACTTTGAGTTTTTGGTCGACTTGGTACTGTTGGCTGGTGATGATAGCATAGAGGTCATCTGCAGTGTACTCAAACATAATCTCAATTTGTTGGATTTTATGAGGAGAAAGATACTGGTGTGTATATAAACAAGAGGAGGCTCTTCTGCAGGTAGAGAGTATCTATCTGTTTCAGCTTATATTTATCACGTTTTAGATTTTATTCGCCCAGCTCTCTATTTACATTTCTGATCCTTTCCGCGCTTTGTTGTCATGACAACACTAACTAACTAACTAACCAGTTTATGTAATTAGGAATTAACATTTTTACTTGATTCAAATATTCATTGTGAACATATAACAGTCTGTTGTTAGTAAAGTTATGTATATACATGGAAATTATACAAATGTAAGCTTTGTTATACTACTAGCACAATCATGAATCTTCATTGACCAGCCCTTGGGAACAAAGCTCTATAAACAGTTGAATTCGACTTTTTAAAAAATAGGTCTGAGACTCCGAATATGCAACAAATTCTTATTTATGTCGTTTTCATCTACCTGTTCAGTCTTACAATGGATGTTGAATGCATACTGAACTTAATTATGAAACATTTTAAAAGATCTTTCAAACAAGAATATCACATGAATTGCTTCGATGATTCATTCCAGTTAATATATCTCATATAAACAACCAGCTTTGAAATGATTTATGCCTGCCCCAGTGCGTAGCACTCAGTGAGTGAATAAATCATTAGATATACTCAAACCCAGAGAGCAACCACACATCCACAGACCAGAGTGCTACAAGTCAAAGCTGTGTTATTGTAGGAACTAGGAGTTGATCTTGTTGAATCATGATGTTGTTGGTACAACTTTATACAACTCTTTTGAAAATTGTACTTTCAAGTGATCCACCGCGATTAATTTGACTTGGCGCGTTGGACAAAAGATCATCTTAAAAACTTAAACTGCAAGGACATGCAAGCATAAGCACTGCCCCCAGAATAATTTTTTACTGAAAGAATTGGCAGCTTACTATATAAATTATATTAATAAAACATTCCGTTTTGGATATCTAAAGAGTTTCATAACTATCAAACGGTTTAGCCAAAATTAACTTACCACCACAAACCACAGCAACAACCCCTTCTGAATTGATAGATCCACAAGAGGATCCAATAATATTTTGTCCGAGTCTTAATTTGAATGGGTTAGATTCAACATTATCATTACCGTTATCAGTGAGTGAGTAAAACATGCAACGATCAAGATTCAACCCACCAACATAGAATCTCAAAGCGGAGAAGCAGTCAGAACCAATATACTTACTATCAGATAACCATCCCTTGAGGTGCGATTGAGATGAAGGCCATGTATAACCAGCGCCTGTCCTGAGTGAATCCAATTGGAAACATTTTATAATCCCTGTATCTTCAATGATCAGTATTCTATTGGACTTCACTAGTATATCCTTAATGAATGGCTTCAGCATTGGGGTGAAAGTCTTGGGGTATATCTTTGAGATGAATTGGTTGGTCTTCCAATTATAAATCTGGACAGTAGTTCCATTCTCAATGATAAACAATTTATCAGAATCATGATCAACCCAAAATCTAACCATATTTGGAATACCTGAAACTTTCATTGTAACCAAAGGATCAGTATTGACTTCTAAATCCTTAGAATCATAAATACATACCGTTCTATCATCACCTGCAAGAACAATGTACCCGTCAGTAGAAATATCCATGGCTATTATATCATCACGGAACATCCTTGTATTCAACATCACAGATTCCCCAGTATGATGATCTATCACATGTACAGAATTGTCATCTAAAGAAGCCACCAATAATCTACTGGTGTATCTGATTGAGTTGACAGGGGACTCAAAACTTATGTCATGAGTCTGGAACACCCATTGTTGTTGGAGCTTATTAACGTATGATTTGGAAATTGTAGTATGTTCAGGGAGTGGGACCAGTACAGATACTCCCCTTGAATGTGCCAATGCTAATGAGTTCCCATTCCATGAGAGATCCCTGACTGAATGTCTAAGGTTGTATCTGTGTTTTAATGGTGTTAGTGAGACTTTATCAATGAGGGAAAGACATTTAATGTATAACTGGACTTACGAAAGAGAGTAAGCTTGATCGTCAATATGAGTTAGATCGTCATGGACTTCAGGTTCAAGGAAAATAGGTTCTTGTTCTGGGTTGAAGAAAGTTAAGGTCATGATAACTGAATGTGAAATGATTCTTGAGTAGAAGCTAGAGTCGAATAGTGAATTGCAGTGTGAACAAGATAATATCTAGGAGGAGGAGAGGTTATCCCGTTAATTGACCCTATCATTCAGCGGCTAAACACACATGTTGTTGTTGTTGTTGTTATTATTATTATTTTGATCTTATAAAAGTGCAGGCTCGCATAGGTACATGATTTAGTCTGTCATCTAGCTACGGGCAAATAGGGCTCTTAAATTAGAAGCTCTATATTATATTTGTATCGAATAAGGCGATGATGTATCTATATCAAATCCATGATTCATAAACCGGGTGTCTATTTCTATCTCGCGGCCCGCCATGGTCTCTAGAAGTTCAGGCTTCGATCCCACTTCTCATAGCAAACTCCTTATAATAATCCAACATTTCCTCAGTGATACCTCTTGAAATACCAGCCAAGGCCTTTTCAAAATGTCTTTTTCTCACTTGTTCACACTGCAAATCCTCCATGATAGCAGCAATACCAGCTTCTTGACAGACCAAGACAACTTCCGCACCTGAACAACCCTCAGTCAATTGTGCCATTTCCTCCAAATTAACATCTTGTGAATCCAAGTTCATTTTCTTAGTATTATTCTTCATGATTTGTAATCTAGCTTCGAAATCCGGAGGAGAGACATACACGTGACGGTCCAATCTACCTGGTCTTAATAAAGCTGGATCGATCTCATCTGGACGGTTGGTTGCAGCGACAATGACAACCCCTTTCAACTCTTCAACACCGTCGATTTCATTCAATAAGGAAGTCAAAACGTTGGAACTTGCAGAGGTTGATCCTCCGCCATTGGCACGGTCAGAAGAGAGGGCATCTATTTCATCAAAGAAGATGATAGAAGGAGAAGCAGCACGGGCCTTACGGAAGATTTCTCTGATGGCTTTCTCTGATTCACCAACGTATTTATTAAAGATCTCTGGGCCTTTCACAGCGAGGAAGTTCACCCCAGATTCAGTGGCTAAGGCCTTAGCTGTCAATGTCTTGGAACAACCTGGTGGACCGTAAAGAAGGACACCTTTCGGAGAAGAGACCCCTAACTTGGCAAAAGTGGTCGAAGCTTCTAATGGCAACTGGATCATTTCTTTCAATTTCTGCTTGAGATCCTCTTGGCCACCAATGTCTGACCAATAAACCTTAGGCATCTCCAAGAAAATCTCACGCATTGCTGATGGTCTAATGTCTTGAAGAGACGATTCCACCTGTTGTTGGGAGACCTTCAACGAGTCAAACTGGGTAAGTTCAGGGTTGGTCTTCAATGCTTCTTGGATAGTTTTCATCACAGATTCACGACATAGGGCGACTAAATCAGCACCGACATAACCATGAGTCTTACCTGCGATCCCTGCAATCTCTTCCGAAGTCAAATCATGCTTACCCATTTTCTCAAACTGCTTAGTCAAGATATCCAATCTGGCTTCGACATCTGGGATCCCAATTTCCACTTCTTGATCGAATCTTCCTGGTCTTCTTAAAGCTGGATCTATGGCATTTGGTCTATTAGTGGCAGCAACAACGACCAATCTTCCTGAATCGCCAACACCGTCCATTAAAGTAAGTAGTTGAGCAACAACACGAGACTCCACTTCACCGGAATCATCAGCTTGACGAGATGGGGCAATGGAATCGATTTCGTCCATGAAGATAATGGATGGCTGGTATTTGATAGCTTCGTTGAAAATCTCTCTTAATGCCGCTTCAGTCTCACCTAAATACTTGGAGACAATGGAAGGACCATTGATAGTGAGGACATGGGCTTGTGTTTCTTGGGCAACCGCACGAAGAAGCATTGTCTTACCTGTCCCTGGTGGTCCATGTAGTAGAATCCCTCTAGGTGGAGTTATACCGAATGATGAGAAAAGAGTTGGTTTATGTAAAGGTAATTCAATTGTGGACTTTAACAAGGAGATTTGCTTGCTGAGGCCACCGACTTGAGAGTATGTGGTACGGTGTGGGAGATTGTACTTCTTTGAGACTGCATATTCAGTAGATAGTGTGATTGTTGTTGCACCTCTTTGGAATAATAAGGAAGGAGCAGGTAATGATCCTGGAGCGCTAGCAGAACCGTCAGAATCGCCTAATGAAAGCTTGGCCATATCAGGCAATGAGTCGTCACATTCCACGATGATCAATGTCTCTTCTACTTTCTCTTCTTCGTTGTCTCCAACAAAGCAGCCGAATCTCTCGAAACACATTCCTGGTGAAACAACGCCAACTTCTTCTAATAGCTTCTCCATAGCCTTCACGGATTTAGCGTTGATCTTCACTCCAGACAGCGTGCCAATGGTAACATTCGTAGCATAAGCAGGCTGAGAGGAGTATTTCTTCACTTCCAAACGATCACCAAGAATAAAATTGCCTACAGATCTAAGACAAGAAGATATCTGAATGATGTTATTCTCCGTGTCATCTGTCTCCGCTGTAGCAGCAACGGCTAAAATCCCACTATTACCACCCTCTTTCATCAACTGGACAAACCCACCATTGATTATTCCCAAATTTTGTAAGATTGAAGAGTGAATATAGGCCTTGGTAATTGATTTTGTGGAGGTTTGTGGAGATGGTCTTGTTATGAACACTTTTGGTAATTTAGAAGCTTTGATCTTCACACCATCTGTGGAAGTTCCAGAAGAATCAGCAGAAGGGTCTGATTTCTTCTTGCTTGGTTTGGAGGATTTACTGGACATGATTGTGTAGTTGATCTGTCTTTTGAAATATCAAAGTTGTCTTAGGATAACCTTTTACAATCTATCAATCTAAATATTTATTTATTTTTTTCAAAAATTTTGACATGCAGCCATTAAACTGGTTTGTACACATTATCTTAAGCATTTTATTAGTTTTTTAGGACATTTGTTCCTAATAAGCATGCGTATAACTGCATGTCCGAAGTAAAGATGTTTTATAAAAATAACATAAACAAAAAAAAAGAGACCTATAAAAACATTGAACTGAATTGAATGGAATAGAATAGAATATTACAAAGTACTGACCCATAGTAGATTCACTCAACTTTGGCTTTCTTTGTAGGTCTCCCCCTGGTGGATCTAGTCATCTCAGGTCCCGAAGTTTCTGTCGTTTTCTTTTTGTTCGTTTCTGATTTGGATGGTCTACCTCTCTTTTTACTATTAGCTGTAGTAGCAGAGATATCCTTTTTCGAAAAAAAATGATTTGGTTCAAGTTGTTTTCTTGGTCTTCCTCTTCCTCTCTTTCTTTCAGTTTCTTGTGTGGTTTCTGGTTCGCTTTCTTTAGCATCTACGAATTCTTCAGTGGTGGATCCTTCTTCGGCTTCCTCTTCATTTTGTTTTTCCTCTTCTCTTATAGGAGAATTAGTTATCTTTTCTTTGGAACTTGGATCAGTGACTTTCTTCTTAGCTGGTCTACCTCTAGCTCTCTTAACAGGTGGTCCCTCAGTTTTCTTATGAATAGGAGACGATGGTCTACCTCTGGTCTTACGTGTAACTTGTTCTTCTTCCTCTATCAGTTCTGATTTTGATTTCTCTTCGGCGTCGATTTCAACTTCAATATCCTCAGTATCCTCACTTTGGTTGTCTTCACTGGACTGGGATTCTTGATCCTCAGATTCTTGATCCTCTAATTCTGAAATATCTTCAGACTCATCACTGAGAATCTTAGTTCTTGGTCTACCTCTCTTTCTCTTAACGATCAGTTCATCTTTCTTCTTTTCATTGAGGTGCTTTGTGGCTGGTCTACCTCTTTTTTTCTTCTTCTTCTTCTCTGATGTATCTTGCTGCGATGTCGTTGAAATCTTGGTTGAAGATCTAGTCTTGACCAAATTTGGCTTCGATTTGTCAGCCAGTGGTTTCTTTGGCTTGGATGATTTGATCTTCAACTTCTCCCCGTTCGTCTTTTGCTTCTGATCTATTCCCTTAACTGTTATCTTCTTAGGTCTCCCTCTTCCCTTCCGAACTGGTGTAATGAGTGGTTCAACTGTATCTAAAGTTTCACTGTTGGTTAACCTCTCTTGTTCTTCTTTTGCTTTCAATTTCTTTTGTCTCAACTCTTCCTTTAATTGTTCAATTGTAGCATCACTTAATCTAACTCGACCATTATCCTTCATTGGTGGTCTTCCTCGTCCACGTTTAGCAACAATCATATCTGGACCTACATTTTCTTTTTCTGCTGATTGAGAACCAGTTTCAGTATTAAATGAGTCAGAAGAGTAAAGTTCTGATTTCATTTTCAACTTTCTCATTTTGTTAAACTCCTTCTGACGTTCTAGTCTTTCGCTATGGATCTTAGCTGTAAGGTTACGATCTAATGATTGCGTTGGGGTTGGTGGTACGACAGAATAGAATGAATTGGCCTTCATGATTGATAGATTGGTATTCGGGATGTGTTTAGCAATTTATGGGATATCAGAAGGATGTTTGAAACGATTGATGATGATATAGATTCTGATTGTTAAGGTTAATTAATATTTTATCTTTTATTTTTGACTTTACGCGTCAAACATTGCAAAGCTCCTTGGTTTTCTGCAATTTTCTGCTGGGCAATGTCGCGTTTTTTTGGATATAGCTGGGACATTCTTTGAGTTGAAATGTTTTGACTACCGGATTAGGAGATAACTATGTAGGCATGTCTGGTCGATGGATATTCATAATATTTGAAACTAAAAAAAAAAAGAAACATCAACTGACTAAATCATTCCACAGATAATTTAGCACATCACAAGAGAGTTCAGCTCCCAGCTAACAATTCCTCAAGTTTTCAGGATTATGGTTCAATACATTTAAGTATGTCATCTAGTCACCTTGATTATGTTGAGAATTATGCAATGTCATAGAACCATCGCATTCCAGGACAAATCTTAAAGGACTAATGCGTATATATGCACTGCACCAATGCATCCACTTAAGACATCCCAACTAGGAAATGTCCTAGATTTTTCAATAATTCATTATTTTTGCTAGATTTAACGCGTCAGTTTGAACTAAAAAAAACATGAATAGTATTGATTCAGTATGTTAAAGAGCGTTAATAAATCTTGATTGTTATTAATAAACTACAAGTCTGAAGCTGACTATCTAATCACAATTGACTTGGTCCAACCACTAACCTTTTATCACTAAATCAGGATTGGAAATCACACAATTATCAATTGAAATGAAGGCAGAATCTTTCTATGGTACTCCCAAATTAACATGGATGACAACCAATGGTACGTCAAAGCATACTTCCCCGAACACGACAAAGCCTCAGACTGATTTTCATGGATTTTCAGTCCACAAGTTATACAATCCAAGACAGGATAGAACGTATCTGAAGGATAAGATCTTTCAAAGCACTGTGTCTACTAATACTAGTAGTACCTCAAAGGATAAGACCAGACAACAAGCCCCTGCAACCTCTAGCACTAGTGGTAGAAATACTGCAAGAACAAGGCCAGTCCCACCAAGGAATAAACAGAAGGATACTGGTTTATCATTTATACCGTTCAGTACGTCGAATCTCCTAGTTAATATGAACAAGAATACCAATGTTACTACCACTTCGACAAATTCTGAGATTGGTGTAGTTAAGAGAGGCCGTGGAAGACCAACTAAACCTCATAGTTTCAAGGATACTGGGGATAATAAAGTGATTGACAGTGAAGAGCTGAGAAGTACAACTCCAAAGGTCTCAACAAGAAAAATTCAAAATAACTCAGAAACAGTTCCAATCACCAAGCATGATACTATCAACGATGTGATTGTTCCTACTTCTGCTACAGCTCCAAGAGGCCGTCCAAGAAAGCATCCGATCATAAAAATTGATCAATCAATCAAGAGGAAAGTAAGAAGACATTTAAAATCACCTCAAGCCCAAGTCCAAGTTCAACAACCGCCAAGAAAACGTGCAAGACCAAGAACAGACACAAGTAATACTGAGGATAATAGGAAAAATCAAAAAGAGGAAGCTTCTGGTGAGTTTGAATTCATGAAAAGACGAAACCTATCAGCATCCAACCATTCAAGGCCAAGTAATTGGATCCTTGGTAGTAGTGGTAGCACTAGTACTTTTAATAAGTCTAACACTGATAGGGAGAATAAGGAGAAAATATTTGTAACAGAAAGATGGAGGATAATCTGTTGTATTCTTAGTAAGGGAAATGCTGGAGCTGGAGGTTTGGCTGTCCAAGAGCTTGATAATTATCAGAGATTGATTAACGATAATTTGAGTGAACAAGAAGAATCGAATGTTAAGGAGACCGAAGAGGACAAGGAATCAACTTTCGATTGTGCTGAGGGCTGTGGTGGTGACGATGATGACGGATTGATCAGCAGTTCAGATGAGACGCTTCTGTTGCCGTGTTACGGTGACGACACTGATTTTGTTGACGATGAGTTGGACTTGGAATCAGTGGATGCCGGTTTCACTGATAAGGATGGAATCATTAAGAGGTCTTCTCCATTCCGTTCAGGACTATTGAGTCCACCAATAACATCGCCTACAGATAATAATAGTAACAACAACAGTCGCTGCACCATTCGTTGTAATGTTGAAGAGGATCAACATCAGAATCAAAAACAAGAACAAAACATCTCCAGACCATTGGTTGAAGAACCAAAGACCAACCCATTCCTGGACACAACCACATCTCAACGAGCTCCAGATACTACTAGAACAAATTTGTTAAAGCTTTCTACAAAATTCCTACAGATAAGCAAACCGAAACAATTATCGTCAGTGTCTTCAGCTTCACATGAGTCCCCAATTAAGCTTAACGGTACGAATTCGACAAGATATGCTGATTCAGTGAGTACTCTTGGAGAGAATATGATGCATGGCCACGACCAGAATCAGAATCATATTGAGATGATTAAGAGACCATTGTCTTGTGTTCAGGAGAAACAGGAAGATTTCACTCCTTCTGGTTCTATCCAATCAGTCAATGGACAGTTCAGTCGTAATACTATTGAATCTATCGGTACGACAACTTCTTCAAATGAATCTACCCAGTCAATCACCGATACACCTTATCCTACTGATACTGTTACTACTTCAACTACTACTGCTGCTGCCGCTGCTGCCGTAGTCAATAAAAACTCACAGATCCCAACTCAGTCTCAAATTCAACCACAGAACCAAGATCAAGTGTATTTCCAGAAAATCCAATACCAGCCAAGTTCATTCGCTGACTTCTCTAACATTATCATCAACAGCAACCAACAGCAACACTCACACACAGAGCAGCAGCGTGTCTTGCCAATAATGTATCAACCTATGCGTAACTATTCCTTACATCAACCATTGATTGATCATGGCTATCAGTACATGTATCAGGCAAATAATCAACAACAATCACAATTACAAGGACAACTAACAATTGAACAGAATCTACCGTCATTTCCTGCCAGTACAACTGCCGCTCCTATTACTGCTAAGACTAATTCCAAACCTACTTTGACAAAACACAAACCAAAGACTCACATTCTCCTTGCCCCACTCACATCGTTCCTTCAAACAATCACAGAACAGATTGCTATACAAAGAAACACATTGGAGATTGAGAGATCTACACGCGATCATTCAGATTTGCATCCAATTCAACAGGATATAATATATAATTGAAATTAATTTGTCGACACGTAGTATACCGAATTATACATTGTATATTATTCTATAATAAACAAAAGTTGATAAATTAACAAAAGACAAAATTTAACAAAGGAACAAATTAATTATGATTATAAATATTAAAGAAGAGAGAATTGATAGAAAGTCTTCGAATGACAACAGCAGTAGCAGCAAATAAAAAGAAGCCAAGTTTGAAAAAGCAAAAAGCAAAAGCAAATATCCAATAGACAACAATATTAACACCACACTAATAATTGAAGCCCAAAACAGAAACAACCACCAACAAACAAAGCAAAAGTCCCATAAAATAACTACTTACATGAATGAAATGAGAAAGAAGGAAAGAAAAGAAAAGAAAGGATCAGGGATCAAGTAGCTTAAGATTGGTACTTTTCCCAGTTCTCCAAGACGTCCTTGATCTTATCGGATTGAGTCAATCTGTAGACATCTTCAAAGTATTCCTTGGTGACTTGGAAAGGCTTAGCAGTCAAGTTAGGAATGTACTTGTTAATCAACTTATCTGTCTTGACATTTTCCTTCAAGATGTTCTTTTCCAAGAAGGCCTTGAATGGCTTGACACCGTTTCTCAAGTAACTGGAATGGAATGGAACTGAAATACCCTTCAATGGAATCGTGGCAAAGCCTCTTTCCAAATCAATTGGTTGGGCCTTAGCAAGAGACTTCTTGGAGATTTCATCAATGATTTCATTCAAATGTTCTTCAACCTTTTCAATGGACATTTGTTCTCTCAACTTACCAATGTCAATCTTTTGCAACTTGATGAAGTTCAAAACATTACCCAATGTATCCAAAGCTCTCAAGTCACCAGCAGCAACGTATTGTTGGTTTTCAACGTTGTAGTTGACAATCTCACACAACCAGGTGCTTTGCTTACCAACTCTTTCAACAACGAATTGTAAGGCGTCTTGGGAGAAAGTGGAGGACACTCTGCTTGGGTTGACAGCAATCATACCATAGTTGGATCTACCCAAATCATCTCTTGGAACAGCAACTTGCATGGTCATACCTCTGTAGAAGACAATTTCAACTAAGGACTCAATGGACATAACTTCAGCCAAGGAAGCTAAGGAGGCATATTCACCTAAGGAGTGACCGGCAAAGATACAGTCGGCTGGAATCAAACCCTTGGCTCTCAAGTCTTCGAAAGAGGCCTTTTCCATCAAGGTCAAGGCTGGTTGGGTGAATTGAGTAGCAGAGATCAACCCGCCTGGGTTTCTGAAAGTGAAGGAGGTGGTCTTGTCGTCGATTTCCTTGAAGATCTTTTCAGAGATAACCTTACCATCAACAATAGTTTCAAAGGTCATTTGAGTGTAGTTGGCTCTGATAGATCTACCCTTTTCACCACCGAAATGAACAGTCAATTCTTCTGGATTGTTCTTGACAATATCAATGATGGAGAAACCGTAAGTCTTCAAGAAATGTTCATCGGCTCTGTCCCAGACCTGCTTAGCAACTTCAGACTTGGAGTACAAGTCCATACCCATACCTTGTTCTTGAGAACCTTGACCAGTGAAGACAAAAGTAGTGACTGGTTGTTCGATTTCAGCTTCACCGGAAAGCACAACGGCGTCTTGATCGTTTCTGGTTTCAACCTTGATGATCTTACGACCATTGATCATACCGACATGTTCCAACTTGGTGGACAAAGTGTCGTTAGGCAAAACCATACCGACAAAGGTGACATTGAAGGCACGGACTCTGGAAGAAACGGAATCAGCAGCCCAGGATTCAACTAAGGCTCTAACAGAAGCAGAAGAGTACATACCGTGGGTAATAGTACCAGGTAAGTTGGCGTATCTGGAGAAGACTCTGGAAACATGGATTGGGTTGAAATCACCAGAGACAACAGCATAAGGTTCGTTGGTACCTGGAGCACGGGATTCTAAAGTGGCAATTGGAATGGCGTTTTCAAACTTGACACTTTCTTCAATGGCAGAACCGTTTCTGGTCAAGTAATCAATGACTGGGTTACCGTGGGATTGACCAGCTTCGTAATCAACAGAACCGACTTGGATGATCTCCTTGGTTGGTAACTCAACAAGAACCTTACCTGCGGACTTGACAGAGTTGTAGATGGACTTGCCCTTGTAGGTGTATTCGGTGTTGATTTCAAAGATCAAAGTTTGACCCAACAAGTTGAAGTCACCTTCCTTCTCGAACCATTCCTTGGAGTTCAACACAGCCAAGTCCTTGGCAGACTTGATCTGTAACTTGAATGGAGCTTCAGTGACCTTGGAGAAAGTGTTTTCGAAATCATTGTATTCGCCTCTGTAGAAGAAAGAAGAAGAAACTTCCAAAACTGGCTTGCCTTCTCTGGTGATGACACCGACAACTTCAACAACCTTACCGGAATCTTGGTTGACAACAGTTCTGATCTCAGCGTGGGAAGAAACAACATCGCCCTTTTCTAATGGAGAGGCACCTGGAATCATCTTGTAGGCGTTGGACAAGTGGACTAATCTGATCAAGTCACCGTCAACAGACTTAGGGAAGATGGCCTTGATGATAGCCTTCCAACCAATGACAATAGCGAAATCCATTGGAGCCAATTGCTTTCTACCAGCTCTACCGACGAAATCTTCACACTTGTTACCCACAGCATGAGTGAATTCAGCAATGTCTTGGCCGGTGATGGTTAAGGAATCACCAGCAATTGGCTTGTGGACATCAATGTCCAAGTTGAAGTCTTCAGTGAACCATAGCTTCCAGTAGAATTCCTTGATTCTTTGGTTTCTGTTCTCAGTGACCTCCAAGATTGGAGCAAACCCGTCAGCTGGGTTGAACTTGTACAACAAGTCTAAGGCAACTGGTTCCTTGGTGATGGTTCTGTGTTCAATCAAAGACATCTTGATAGTACCAGCGTCAACAGCTTGCAATCTGACAACTGGTAAAACCTTACCTTGGATTGGTTCAGAGACAGTCAAAACGGTCTTGGCTGGGTCGTTGGCATGTTCGATCTCAACAACAACACCGTTGGCTGGAGAGAGAACCTTTCTGGCTGGGTTGGCAACAAAGTTGGAACCTTGGACAACTCTCTTGGTGGAGATGAAAGCATGTCTCCAGGATCTGACTGGACCAGCCAACAACTTGTACCAGTCTTCTTCGTTGGTGGATTCAGAAGCTTGGTAGATTAACTTGTCACTGGATTCAACGAAATCGTACTTGACATCAACTGGTTCTTCACCACCAAAGTATTCGACGGCTGGAATGGCAGATTCATCACCGTTGTACTTGTCCTTGATCAACTTGGCAATGTGTCCTTCATGGATGCTGTCTAAGATGGACTTGACTGGCTCGTCAACAACGTTGGCGAATTGGGCAGCGACTGGACCATGTAAGATACAGGTTCTCTGGACGTCCTGGCCAACAACAGCTTCCAAATCTTCGGATTGCCATAAGGAATCCTTCTTGAAGTAGACTTCGAATCTGGCATCTAAGACTGGAACGAATGGAACAGGCTTTTGAGCTGGGTTTTGACACAAGGACAAGAAGTAGTCGACATCTTGTTGGTTGACCAATTGGGTGGTAGAAGCTGGGTAAGCAGTGAAAACCTTGGCAACGGCTTCGTCTGGCTTTTCCAAAGCATTGAAGTTCTGCAAGACAGAGTTGGTTTGCTTGGTGGCAAAACGTTCTTCGACACGACGCAACCATTCACCAACAAAGTTTCTTAAAGAGACATCGATCCATCTTTGAGAACCCTGAACATACATCAATTCAACCAATCTCTTGGCAATCTGTTCGTAGGTCAAGTCTTCAACGTCGTAGACCTTACCGTCAATAGTGGCGAACCATGGCTTTTGGAAGTCGGCGTTCAACTTGGAGATAATGTAGTCCTTCTTCTTGTCCAAGGCATCTTGTAACTTACCCTTTGGCAAGTTGAAGATGGTTTCGTCCATTTCCTTCCATAACATGACACCTCTGGTGGCCAACTTGTGGATTGGTTCACCCATTTCAGATCTGACAGTGACAATACCACCGGTTGGCTTCTTGTAGGTCTGTTCCCATTGGGATTCTGGGACACCTGGTGCATCGGCAATGGCTTGCTTGGCATCTGGAGAAGTCTTGGCTTCCTTGGCAACCATAACTCTGGAACCAACCAAAATACCATCAAATGGCATTGGTGGGTAGTTGAAGTCACGAGACCATTCACCAGTGATGTATGGGTAGGTGTCTTCAGCAGAACCAAACCCTGAACCAGCAATCAAGGAGATGTTGGAACAACGTCTGATCTTGGAGTACATTTGCAAGATTGGTTGATGGAAATCTTCAAAAGAATGGTGACCACCACCACGACCACCAGTCCACTGCAAGACAATTGGGAAGGTTGGGTGGGCCTTGGCAATAGCAATGGCTTGGTTGATGGAGTCGATGGAACCTGGCTTCAAACCCAAGTGGGTCAAACCTAAGGTTTCAATGTATTCGGTGGCAACTTCTAAGGATGGAACACCGGCACCAATGGTCAAAGATTGAATTGGGTAACCCTTTTCTCTCAAGTCCTTGATCAATGGAATACCCCATTGCAACATTCTTGGGTTGACGTAGATCAAGTTGATACCGATACCGGTACCTGGTTGGACCTGCTTGACAACATCATCTAAAGCCCTGGTGAATGACTTTGGATCGAAGTAACCACCACCGGCAATTTCAATGTGGTAACCAGCGTTCAAAGTGGCAGCAACGAAATCTGGATGAACAGTGGTTGGAGTCATACCAGGAACTAAGACTGGGGCCTTACCAAGTAATCTGGAGAACTTGGTGTCCAAGTAGATCTTGTTGTCAGCAGCCTTGACCAACTTTGGTTGGTATTCAACTAACCAGTTTGGAGCGAACTTGACATTGTCGTTCAAACCGAACAATTCTTGCTTGAACCCGTATTCATCGTCAGCGGAGTTGTCCAAAACACCGGCAATAATGATACGAACACCGGTACCGTCCTTGTTCTTGTGGGTCAAAACACCTAAACCAGAAGCACCACCTGGACCAAAGTCAAGGATGTGGGTGGCAGAGAACTTGGTGGCATCTTCCCAGTTGACTGGCAACTTGGTGATCAACAAGTTCAATCTGTGGATAACAGAACCCTTGTAATCTCTCAAGTCAGAACCATCGAAAGTGTCGTAGACTGGGATCTTCAAGTCGGCTTGGTTGTATTCTAAACCTTCTCTTTCCAAATCGATCTTGACTAATTCAGAGGCTTCTTCCAACAAGTGGGAGTGGAATGGGGAAGTGATTGGTAAGAATCTGTTGGAGAACTTCAACTTTCTTTCGGAGAATGGGATTCTGGCTTGGTCTAACCCGGCTGGGGCCTTGGCCTTTCTCATGGTCAAGTTCAAACCGTACAAAGATTGTGGAGGACCAGAAACAACCAAATTTCTAGCACCGTTGACTAAAGAGATGGCAATGTGCTTTTCCTTTGGTAAATGGGCGTTGGTTTGGTCAACATATTCTTGGACTTGTTCCTTGGATAAATCTCTGACTGATAACATTGGGTAAGGAGTGCCTTCACCGTTCTCGTTGGAGTCTTGCAAAATGGATGGTGGCAAGTCGGTGTTTGGGTAAACTTGGGAACAACGGACACCAATGTAGAACAAGAAAGTGATGGACTTGGCCAAGGAAGCAAAGAAGGACTCCCAGGAATCGGCTTCGGCAATAGCTAAGGCAGTGGTCAAACCTTGGGAGTGACCAGTGGCACCAGACAAGTAAGATCTGAATTCACCTGGAGTCATACCTAAGACTCTGGCGGAGATGGCGTAGTGAGCTAATTGGATAACACAGATCAATGGACAAGAAACTGGAATGGATAACAAGTATTGGGTGCTTGGGGTTTGCTCTTCGTTTTCTAACCACTTGATCAAGTCGAAACCTTGAGTGTAAATCTTTTCGGTGTCTGGAGTGGATCTGACCAAAGCGTTTAACTTGTCGGCAGCAGCCTTGATGACATCAGAGACTAGACCGTTGTAAAGCTTGTACAATTCTCTCAATTCTTCAAAGTAGTCATCAGTGTTACCTTGACCGCCAAAGATGGCGACGATCTTAGCTTCATCGTTCAACACAGATCTGAATAAGGCAGAGTCGTACTTCTTGAATGGCTTACCGCTGGCAATTCTAGCACGGAAGTAGTCCTTGACAACAAACTTGGCCTTTTCTAAAGTGGTTGGGAAGGCTTCGTCTTCCAATAAAGTAGAGGCTAAAGTGTGGATATCCTGACCGTTCAAGAATCTGGTTTCGAATTCAGCTAAAACCAATAATAAGACTTGATCGAATTGGCCAGATAGGTTTGGATCAACAGTGTTGGCAATGAAACCTAAGAACTTGGCTAACAATTCAGTAGCAGAGGATGGTTCGTCTTCGGCAGCAAAGCCTTCGGTGACTTCTGGTAATTGCTTTTCAAATTGGTTCTTCAATTCAGAAGAGGCAAAGAACAAGTTGGTAGAAACCAACAAAGTGTGTTCAATAGAACCGTGAGACAAGGTCAATGGTCTTAAAGAGGAGTTGGTATGGCTTGGAGTGTAGGCACCGGTCATTGTTGTAGTTGAATGTGTATATGGATGAAAGTATCAAAAGGAGATATGACAAATAAGAAGATTTGAAAAAACTGGGGATCTTAAAGGGTAGAATATCTTGGGATTTTGAAGTGGTGTGAAATCTCAGAGATAAAACAAACTAGAAAGATGAAGTTTAGTTTAACAAATAAAAGCAGAATGGAATAGTAATTGAAACAAGACTAAAAATCAAAAAAAATGATAAGGATAATCTTAACAGCGGCTAATTAATGAGTTTGAATGTCTAGCAAAAGGCACTTAATGGAATAACGGACTGTTATATGTAACAATTGTGGTGATATAGATCAACAAAAGATGAAGGTGGTGTGCCTAGAGAATTAGTTGTTCTGGATAAAAGATTGTGAAAAGGATTACGTTGGTATTTAAGAATGAAAGAGTTCAAGATGAAAATTATTATTTTAGTCTTTGGCGCTGGGATCTCAGCTCCAGCCGTTGTGCTGTACAACATCTCTTCAAATCAAGAAAATGTTGGGTTTCACAAAGGAGGACCGTTGGGAGTACTGCCAACAACTTACGGTCACAATCTGTTGCCTGGTGTTAACAACGATAAGATCGAGTGCCTCTAACAGATTCTCTCTTTCTAGAGCTTACATTAGAAACTCTGCCTGGAAAATACTTGTTCTGCCTGGACTCTTGCATTGCTGTGCACAATTCTCTCTCTGGGATAGAAGAAAAGATCGTTGAGGGACACATTTATAATATACGTACAAGAGCAGACGTCATAGATAATAGAATGGAACATCAACTTTGATTAATATCAACAAGGTCATACGCGTTCCTTTGTGATGATTTACTTCAAATTCTACCTCTATCTGGGGCAAACTTTGTCTTTTAATTAATGAACACTTCCTAACTTTTTAATTTATCTATTTTTTGATATAGTTTAGACTCATACTTTATGTCCAGCTTGTTGAATTGCATAATATCTAGCACAACAAAAATTCCCTTAGTCCTGTAGGGTTTTCTGTTACGGCCACAGGTAGATAAATGTTAGGGATTACTTCAAACATCAGCTATCTCGTATATTTTAATTGTTCTAGGCAACGCGTCACAGTCAAAAGGTACACATTTCACAACTTACAACAAGTAGATATCGGCCCTTCAATAGGTAAATTAGGTTAAATAGAATCATTAATTTTTATAAATGTAAAAGACGGGTTTTTTAAAGAAAAAAAATGAAACTGAATTTATCGTAGTTGAATCTGATTTCTGAATCCTCATCCCAATTTAATGTTGACAGGATCCTTGGTATTATGTGTCCCATACCAGGTCTCAACAGACACGTCAACAAAAACTGATCGAAACAGCCAACCACTTACCCAATCGAAAACCGGACTTATGTAATCTTAAGACATTTTAATCACGTGCAAGGCAACTTGTTGAACTTGAAACCTTAAATTCATAGGTATTGTTAGCAGTAATTTCTTCTATATTAATATGGTCTATGTAATTCAATAGAATAATATGATCTTACAATTACAATTTACGCCTAGCCTATATATGAATATTAAATTCCTGTACAACTAATCAGACAACTGAAAACGTGCACTATGACGAACACCTTATTAAACAGAAGACATATATTCTCTTCGTTTAGAGGTCATGAATTTTCTTACTATCTTATCTTCATCGCTCTTGATTACGTTCCTAATTAAAAGACCCTGTTCTCATCCAGCTTGAACCGTATGAAATACTTCATCAAATCTATCAATTTTGAAGTTTCTTTACATATTCATAACTTCAAAGGACACTTGTCCAAAAATGTATCAATCTCTCATGCTAAGGAAAATGATCTATTCCAGTCCATTATGGAGCTTCAAGGTCTAGAAGAAGATAACGGTTCAGAAATCTCAGTATCAAACTCTGTTCACATTATTCACATGGAATATAAGTCTAGAAGAATGTTTGAATACACCAAGCTTGTTGTTACTCAGCTTTTTAACATTGATTCTAGTTTTTTCAAAGATGGAGAACTTCTTTCGGATTCACAGATTAGTGAATTAGTCGTGGACTTTGATAGAGATGAGGTGTCTTCTTGGAATCATTATGGTAGTAAGATGATTGAAATTGCTAATGTTAAAGCGACACAGTTATAGTTACGTGTCTATTTGTAATAATCCTAGATTCTAGATAGCCTAAGACTGTTGGAGAAGAATAGAAGGTTCTAGAAGAACTAACAGAAATCATTCTGGTATAAGCACTACCTATAAGGTCTAAGGAATATTCCAATTGGGATTAAAAGCTCTAAATTTGCTTCTAGAACTTTTGTCAGAAAAAACACAAAATTGTCGGGCTTATATCCTAATTGAGCGAACTTTTTGACTGCCAACGTTTTACGTGCAAACTCTAGGAGGGTTGGCCGAGTGGTCTAAGGCGGTAGACTTAAGATCTACTGGACGTTGTCCGCACGCGTTCGAACCGCGTATCCTTCATTATTAATTTTTTCCAACAACAGCTAACTAGATTTAAGGTTCTCTGTTTATCAAGCTTTTAGAAGATTATGTTTTCTGTTAAAACAGCTACTCTCTCCCGTCCTAATTGAAGAGTGATAATCTTGTTCCTCTAAAGATGTTCAATTTTAACCAACAGAGAGTATTCCAGAAAAAGTATATGTATTAAAGCCTTATATATTTGTAGATCTAAATGATTGGACTTGATCTATTATACATGATTAATATATTATAATAGGTACTAGGACTTTATAGCTATATAAATTCCCATGCAGTATACATATATATAAAATATTGACGACAACGTTATGAATATAATATTATAAATTATTATAATATATATAATTATAATTAATTTATA
>JAKUBK010000173.1:0-62263 GCA_030566875.1 Waltiozyma chaumierensis | reverse complement strand
GCTCTTCCGTTCTTTTGGAGTTTATGCTGCCTGACGTCTTTGGCTATAAATTTAAATAAATATATATATTATAAATTAATATATATATAATATTATAATATTATTTAATTTATTGTACAATTATATTATAGTAATACGATTTTGTGCTATAGATCTATTCCAATTTCAAATACAATATCAATTACATCGATTTCCATTAAATGTAAAATTAATTATTCTTTATAAAAACCTGTCTATGCTAGAAATAAATATTAAATAGGAGTTCTGATTGGAAATATATACTACCCACCTATCCCAATGATACTTGAAAGCGGGATATAGAATTCGACAATCTCCACCAGTTTTTCGCTAAAGAATTTAAATATTTCCCATTCGATTGATTCTGTATTTTGATTCAATTGAGTCTTCAATTTATTCCAAGATTTAAGGAATCTAATTGTTGGCTTTGATAATTCCAGTTGCGCTTCTTGTTGTGATGCGTCACTTTTAAGATTATTCTTCAAATATTTGAGAACCCCAGTCTTTTCAGCCTGTGATTGAATGTAAGTGACGGTGATCAAGAAACCATTCAATTCGATCAAGTTCATGACGTTGACATTACCTTTATTTTGTTGTTGCTGAGAAGGAGGAGGAACCGATACAGTGCCACTTGTCCTTAATTGGATTTTTTGAATCTCTGATAACATGACTTGTAACATGGAACCTGGACCTTGTAACTTCAACAAGGTTGTCAGTAACTTTGGATCATATTGATGATCTGGTGACGTTGTAGATGATTCTAATAAATGATATAGTTCAGTGACAAATGGAGCGCTTAGAGAAGAACCAGTAATACATGAAACTCCGTCAAATTCAAGGAACTTCAACACTTTAATTTCTTCAAGATTTGGAGAGGAAACCGAGACAGAACCAGAAGTAGATGCCGCAGCAGCAGAAACAGCCACAGAAGTAGCACTACCAGTTACTTCTTGAGGCAAGAAAAGAACCGTTTCCAAACTGGTCAACAAACTTTGGTCGATATCAAACCCACCGCCACCAACAGCAGGAGACACGATTGAGTTGTCGATATTCTTCAATACTTTCCAGATGTTCAAGCCATAGATTTTCAAAATGGCTTTATGGATATAGTAGGATTCATTGCTGATGTCTGAGGATGACGAAGCAGTGGAAGCAGTAGGATTAATCAAGAGGATTTTCAATAAAGTCGAGATGATTTCAACATCTTTGAACTTCCATAGATTATTCTCACACCAAACTAAGATGGAAATCACCGTCGGTAATAGAAAAGGCTGTAAGAAATATTCAAGACCTTCCTTCAAAGTTTCAAAATCCAAAGCGTTCTGCTTGTAGAGAATGAACACCTGTTGGAAAATCATAGGAAGAGTATCATAGCACTGTTGGATGGAAGTGCTTCGAATAAGATCATCCGAGATACCTTCGCCGGTTTCGAAAAGAGCCGTAGTCCAATCAGACAAAGTCTTTGATTGAGACTCTGTCAAAGTGTCAAACTTCACAGACTTACCTAATCCCGTGAGATATTTCAAGATGAAAGATTCTTTGGTAGATGGTGAAGATTCTGCTCTGATTTGGACCAATTGTTCAAGGGAAATATTGAAGTTCTTGATAATGTAGAGCACCAAAAGGAAGATACAACTGAAAGACGTGAAAGATTCCTGGAAGTTGAAGTCTTCGTCGTGTTGTCGTTGATCTAGTTGGGACCAGTTATCAATCACCTTGAACAATGGCTGTAGTAATTTCAAAGGCGATAAATGGAAACCCAAAACATGTAAAGCTTCAGGAGTCGAAACCAAAGCCAAAGACAAACGATACAAACGCAACAAACCATCTCCATCATCGCTGATAAGACTGGCGATTGTATCAAACATCAAATGAGCAAACTCAACCTGTTTGGAACAGTACATCGAAGGCACCAATCTTAAGAATCCCAATAATCCCGACTCTTCCAATGAGACGAACTCAATGTTGACATCAAGCAAAGTTCTCTTCAAAGTCTCGTTCAAATCAACGATATCTCCATCAGCATCAACCACATCGTCTCTATTAGGTGGCAAAGGTCTTGTGTCTGCTGTGGCGTCCTGCTTAAGAACATTCTTGAAAGCACTCTGGGGTAATAAATCCAAGGCTATCAAACTCCTCAATATGTCATGTCTGATATCGATGACTGTGGATGGGAACGAATCAAACATATCATCAAAGTTGTCTCCTGCATTGCTGTTGTTCTCGTGAGATTGATGTCCATTGCTCTTGTGGTGGTGATGTATGATTGTTGCTTCTTTCACCGCTTGCAAGGTTTTAGAATCGATCAAGTTGAAAGCTTGAGATATTGAGGATTCTAGGTTTTTCAGATGAAGATGCTTGATCAGAAGTGGGAGTTTCTTCAAGATGAATAGTTTCCAGTTGGAGATGATCATGGATGTGTCTGCAGTCGATGAAGGAGTAGGAGAGATAGCAGAAGAAGAGGTGGCTCCAACAGTGGATGAAGACGGAGCAGAAGAAGAAGAAGACGAGGAAGAAGAAGAAGAAGTAACAACAATTCTTTCACAATTCAAAGCAATGATATAACCCTCAAAAGAAGTTGCTATCAAATCGTTGAGAATATTCTGAGCCGTTTTCAATTTCACAAACTGTTCAAACGATTGAAGGAATTCGGCAGGAGTATGATTCATTGTCCAAGTGTGAACTAAGTTTGATAGCCATATGATCTTTGCAGATTTGTTTGATTTCAAGAATGATAAACTGGACACATTGGTACTACTATTGCCACTGTATTGAGTTGCAGAAGTGGGAAAGCTACCAGATATAGAGTTCTTCTTCGTTAACTTGTTCAAACTGAGTTCCAATTCTTCAGCAATTGGACATGCCTTGTAATCCTTCTTCAAAGCGTTGATGAATTGAGTGAGAAGCTCACTGTTCTGTGTGAGCAGTTGTACCAAGTTGGCCTCTGTGCGTGGTAGTCTTTCTAATAAGCGGAGACAGAAGTCACCAAAGGAAGATAACAAACCGTCCTTAGAATTTGATTTGTCTGCAATGATTTCTTCATCTTGCAAAAGAAGATATTTCAAATAATTAGCCATTGATTTGATCAAATTTCCCATCTCAAAGGAGCTCAAAGGCAGCTTGTCACCTGGAGAATCGTTGGCGGATGATAGCTTGCCGATCTGAGTGATAAATGTGACCAATAGCAAGGACTGGTTGGATTCAGAGGCGACTGATAAATTATCCAAAATGGTGGGAATCTTAATAACAGTGGTGGTGCTCTCTCTGGACAATGAAGTAGAGACCAAGTACATCACGAGTAAAGGATCAAATGGATTTTTATCAGAGAGGACTTCGATAAGATCATTGGTGGTTATTTCCTGTTTATGGTTGGCTTGCTTCAGTAAGGACAGGAAGATCAGTGGGGATATTCTCTTTTGGAGAGAGAACTTGATCAATGATTTCAACTGAAGACTTGGATTGGCAGAACCTGGGGCTGCCGTAGATTCAGTCATCTTGTATGCCTTTCAATCGCTTATCTGAAAGAGTAGCACATCACTAAGAGCACCAACTAAGTGTTCTTAATTGTTATATTAATTTCCAGGCCAACCAACCAACCAACCGCCCAAACTGCGGCGCGCACTAAATACATCCCGAAAATGTCCGGATGTGAAGCCCTCAGCAAATCTATCTGATAGATTTGATCGAATTGGAAAATAATTGGAGAATCTTCAAAAAAATTTCCAATTAAAGCAGCCAGCTCATTCATGCGTGAAAAAGGCTCTTAAAAGGTTGCTTCCAAGACAGTGCAGTGTTTTCCTTGAATAATTGGTTGTTAAATTCATCTAAGGAGACTCTTGTTAATCTTTTCCATTCTGCATATTTTATTTTGTCCTTGAAATTGTATCACCCCCCCTTTTTTTTTCTTTGTTTCTTTCTTAATTGTTGATCTTTATTTATTTCATATCAGCTCATATCTGCATATATCATCTAGATACCGTTCCATTCTAGTCATGTCTTTCTACACCAACGAATTTGGCCTCCAACCGTCGTCACAAGGCCCTTCTTCCCCGTCATATAATTCTGGCTGGGAGAACATTGTTAACACGTCTGTCACAGGCTCTTCTGCCTCTCCAGCTCCATCAACAGGCTCGGCAGGCATGGATTCATTTTCATCAACCACCACTGCCACCTCGTCCACTGTTGACAGCGCCGCCTTCTACCACCAGTTCAGTGATGTTGATCAGGCTATCTCCAACTTCCATAAGCATCAGCCTTTCAACCATCATTACGCTCCAAATGTCCACATGAACAGAAACAACAGACACAATAACAACAACAATGGCAACTACAATAACAATAACCATGGAAACTATAGTAACAGATACCAAAACAACAACAATTTTCAACACCACAACAACAATAATAACGGTGGAAACAGCGGTCAATACAAGCAGTATAACAACAATGGCCGCAAGTACCAGCATCAAAACAAGAACAACAACAACAACAATAGCAATAACAGTATGATGATCCAACAACAAGGACAGTACCATAACAACCAACAAGGCCAATCTCGTCAACATCAGTTGAATAACTTTGTTCAGTACACCCAGCAAACCCACATCCAGCAAAACCACACCCAGCAGCAGCAACAACAGCAGCTCAACTTGATCAACAACTTCAACAACTTGAACCTTAACAACCAAGCAGGAGGAGGGCTCTCTTACGACCACATCTACGCAGGCGTTGCTTCATCTCCTTCATCCGTTTCTCCACACATGAACGACAACAACTCCACTACCACCACGGCTCATCAACTAAATCAGAATTTGATCAACTCACTAAGAGGCACTTCCTCATCTTCTTCACCAATGGGAAGCACCACACCACCTCCCTTATCTTCAGCATTTGGAGCCACCCCTCCTCCTGGTTCTGGTTCTGTTCCTATTGGTATGAATGGGTTCTACCATCATCCGACTTCCACTGTCATGTCCAGTGTCAGTCATGATATTTGGGGTATGAGCAGCAGTAATAATAGTTCTGGTAATATTGGTCACAGTGCTGGAGGTGTTAGTGGCGGTAATGGCAATACAGGTAACATCGGTAATGTCTGGGCTTGAGGGTTTCAACATTTACAGAGAGAAGAAGAAGAAGAAGAAGAAGAAGAGGAAGAAGAAGAAGAAGAAGAAGAAGAAGAAGAGAGAGATATAAAGAGATTTTTTTGTTATGGAAATGTTTCAATTAGAATTCAGAATGTGGGTCCTTTTTACTAACGTTTTGTTTTTCATGAATGGTTTTACAGCACTTCACAGGTTATTAGTTTTTTTTTATTGTTTTGACTGGTAGTTAGGTAATTTTTTTTGGCTATGGGTTTATTATTATTGTTATTATGGAGAAAGAAGAGGAATGAGATTACGAATAGGAAGAGGTGGGGACTTTAGTATTAGGGTGAAACCTATATAGATTAAGAAGGGGAAAGGCCGTATAGATAGGGGGGTAAGTTTGTGCATATACATAGAATTGTCGTTAGTAGCTTGATTATTAGCCGTGAGGTAACCAATAGAGGCTCGTAGAGCTCTCTGTCGTTTAACTTGGGAAGTTTGATACAAAATATTGTTTGGAAGTTATGTCATTTGCTAGTTTGTCTGTATCACGTGACATGCCATGTGATCAATTTCATGTAAATTAAATTAAATTCCAATTAGCAACAAGTTACACAAAAGCCTGAGAAGGGTTATCCAAAGGAAGAGAGAAAGAGACGATTAAACTGTAACTTACACATGGGCAACTTTGACAACGAAACAAGAATCTTAGCAGATTAAAATAGATGGAAACTTGCCAGCCGTAAATGTCGATATTAACAATCGTCGAATCAGAAACAATCATTTAACTGCTAGACACATCCAATCTATTTCGCTACCTTATTTTCATAAATTCCAAGTGATTGTAAAATCTTTTGATTCCCTGGTGTAATATGATTATCTTGAACAATACTTTATTTGCTTGCCGCCCATGCATTCTCTTAAACAATGGCCAAGGTTGCACTCATGTTAATGACCAAGGGGGCATATTCTCACTCAGTGAATCCATTCTATTGAAGAAGCCCTATTATCAGACACAGCCATTCATCAGACAAGGCGAAACGTACAGGTTGGTTGTTTACACACCAGAAGTAAAGGATACAATTGCCATCAAACATGTGGAAGACCAGGAGTTGTTATTCAATAAGGGTTTGGATATAGATACTAAGAAGAGGATTGGGAAATATATCTACATCTTAAGTGACAGAACTCCAGTATTACTGCAACCAACAATTATAGCTGATACTGCTGCCACTTTTTCCCAGGTTAAAATCAGCAATATGATACATTCTATGAGTCAAAATGATCTTTTCACTCCACTTAATGACACTGGAAAGATCCCTAAAGATATGGTCCCAAGTTTCAACCAAATCGCAGGATCCTCTGATAATACTGCACCTGTTATTATTCGTCCTCTTCAAAAGGCAAGTAAACACCACACAGTTCAACTTCTGAAATCGATCATTTCTTATGGTTCTAAGAAGTCTCCAATGCTATCAAATAACTCATCAAGAATGCCAAACTCGTGTGTCACTTTTGCTGATTCCGCTGAAAGTTTTGAAATGGGGTCAACTGAGAAAGAAACTTTTAATTCAGACGAAGAAGACACACAAAAGAGGTATGGTGATTTAAGATATGGTGTTTTGAAAAGTACAGCGTCTGAAGAAACCCATCAAAAGTCTGGTTGTGAAAGATCAACTCTGGATAATGTAAGTCTTGGTTTACGTTTTGTGTTTGGCCCAGATTGCACTGTTGCTTCGATGACTCGACAGGATCCTTATGTTGTTCCAACGAAACTTGCTCAAGAACAAGAACAACAACAACAAGAACAACAACAACAACAGAATGTCAACCAAAATCAACAAAATCGTACATCATATATCAGAACCTTGGATGAGATTTCAGACTCGGATGAAGATTTACACGCTTTGATCGATGAAATAGCAGGCAAGAACTTCAACCATTATATTGATCTCAGATCTGAGGCCCAATCAGAAGGTTCCAATACACACAAAGAGTCGGATTCTTTGTCCCAAGAAGTTAAGGGTGAAGATTTTGATGATGACATAGGAAATAATACTGTACTTGGAACAGGTTCTTTACAACTTCTTGACGAATGTGTTGCCAATGTTTCACTAAAGGAACCAGCTACACAAATGTCGCCACTCCCAGAAGAAACACTCGAAAGAAGAAAATTCCAGCTGAATAAAGTTGTATCGCAAGGTCCACAAAGCTCAAATGTCAGAGCGTTGGCAGCTAACTTTGAAGAAACTTATGTGCCCTTAAGACTCCCAGCACCCTGCACCACATCGAAATTATACCTGAGACTGTCGACTGTTGACCATTTCAACCAATAAATTTAAGCCGTTTTAATTAATTCCTTTGAGAGTATAGTAACGATTAATGCATCAGCCACTGAGTTTGCATAAAATAGTACAAAGAGTAATTTAAATCAAGAAAACAGGCCTGATAGTATAATATCCCCAAGAGACAGCATTTCATATCCGTAGCCCATGAATGTTCAACAAGCCGAGTAGAGTCGCAGTATTAGTAGTAGGTATTAAAAGAGTTAACCAAGGAATAGAAGACATGAATCCTTCACCCAACTTGAAATGATTCAGTGGATCTTCACACATTACACGTAATATTTTCTAACTCAACCTTATCCAATCTCTTCAAACCCAATACCATTGTCTTTGGCAAGTTGAAATTATATCCAGTGTAGTTGACAATTTTCAGATATTTCAAAGACATGAAGGACCGATGAAATTTGTTAGTGAACTCCTTGAATCGTTCACTTAATATGAACGGATGATAATAAACAATCACCAAAGATTCAATCACACCATTATCAAAGGAATCAAACTCAAAAGGATAATTCCAATAACAATCAATAATTGTCAATTTTCTCAGCCTTTCTAAATTAAGAACTTCTTCCTGATCAAATTGGATGGTGAAGCCTTCAAGAACCAATTCCTTGATTCCACACGGTAAAAGGTTCAAATGATCCATACCAAACATTGAACTCTCATTGGTTCGTGTCTGTAAGGTCAATTTCTCCAACTCGTCAGACCCACATAACTTATTGTATTTCAAAGGGGTAGAGCTTTGAGTAAGGAGCAAGCTTATCCTTTTAATATTAACAAATCTTTGAAATAATCGTTCGAAATCATATCCCCATTCTTTTTCTGAATTATTCTCCACTATCGAGACATTCTCCACAAACTCATTAAGTGTGAATTGATCAATCTTGTCGATCATACTCCAAGTGACACTGATATCATTGAATATATAGGGAAGAAGGAATAAACGGAATGAACTGTTGGTTTTGGATAATTCTATTATATCCTTTCTTGTAAGATCATGGAATATTAAAGTGATGATTTCATACGGAAGTGTAAGGAAAAGTGTTGTATCTTTGTTCGTCATATTGTCATATCTGTGCAATGTAATCAGAGGTTGGTTTGTACCTAAAAATAAGTGTATACCTTGAGGACTTTTAATGAGAGATTGCAAAGAAGGTTATCATTGAAAATTGATAAACACCCACCCAACTTCCGTATCTGTTCAAAACCCTATAAAACCCTCCTAAATAAGAAAGAACTAAATTAGCTCACTGCCAAAAACCTACGGCATATGGCCCAATGGCCATATACTAATTTGGCGGATCAGCTGCAGCATGAGTCAAATTGATGAAACGAACGAAATATTAAATAAATAAATATGAAAAACTCAAAATAGAACGTGGTCTTCTTACCTAACACAACTTGTCGACGATTCTGTCATTTCCACATTAATCAAGCATAAACAAACATGTCTGATTTCGCCAAAGTGTCTATCTTAGGCAAGGAATCTATCCATGTTGGTTACGACTTACAGAAACATATTGTTGATGAGTTGTTAACCAACGTCAAATCATCCACTTATGTCTTTATCACGGACAAAAATATTGAATCCAAGGGGTTTCTTTCCATTTACTACGATGCCTTCAAGGCCAAGTTGAATCCAGATCAAAGATTGTTCAAGTATGTTGTTGAGCCAGGTGAACAAAACAAATCCCGTGAAACTAAGGGTAAGATTGAAGATTACTTATTAGAACAAGGTTGCACCAGAGATACAGTCATCTTAGCCATTGGTGGCGGTGTTATTGGCGACATGATTGGCTTTGTTGCTGCTACTTTCATGAGAGGTGTCCGTGTCGTTCAAATCCCTACTACTCTTTTATCCATGGTTGACTCTTCCATTGGTGGCAAGACTGCTGTTGATACCCCATTAGGTAAGAACTTCATTGGTTCTTTCCATCAACCAGAATACATCTTTGTTGACTTGAAGTTCTTGGAAACTTTACCAGAACGAGAATTCATCAACGGTATGGCTGAGGTTATCAAGACTGCCGCCATTTGGGACGCTGCCGAGTTCAAGAGATTGGAAGAACACTCACTCAAATTCCTTTCTGTCATCAGAAAGAGAGACTCCAACGGTAACACCGATTTATCCTCTATTCATGACCACGTCTTCAAGTTAGTCTTGAACTCTATCAAGGTGAAGGCTGAGGTTGTCACCTTGGATGAAAAGGAAGGTGGTTTGAGAAACTTGCTGAACTTTGGTCACTCCATTGGCCACGCCTACGAAGCTCTATTGACGCCTTTAGCCTTGCACGGTGAATGTGTTGCTATTGGCTGTGTTAAGGAAGCTGAATTATCTCGTTACCTGGGCATTCTTTCCCCAGTCGGTGTTTCCAGATTGGTCAAGATCTTCAACAACTATGGCTTACCAACCTCCACTGATGACAAGATCATCAAGAAATACATTGGTAACGACAAGGTCACTCCTTTGGACGACTTGTTAGTCAAGATGTCCATTGACAAGAAGAACGATGGTTCCAAGAAAAAGGTTGTCTTGTTGAAGTCCATTGGTGAATGCTACGAACCAAAGGCTTCTTATGTCGACGATGAGGATTTAAGATTTGTTTTAACCGACGAGACTTTGGTCCACCCATTCCAAACACCAACCGGCTTCTCTGAAGTCATCACCCCTCCAGGCTCCAAGTCTATCTCCAACAGAGCTTTGGTCCTTGCTGCCTTATCGTCAAACTCCTGTAAGGTCAAGAACTTGTTACACTCCGACGATGTTGAGCACATGTTGAACGCTATTGCCAGTTTGAAGGGTGCCGAAATCTCTTGGGAAGACCAAGGTGAGACTTTGGTCATCAAGGGTAATGGTGGTAATTTAGTGGCTTCCGGTAAGGAATTGTACTTAGGTAACGCCGGTACTGCTTCCAGATTCTTAACCTCTGTTGCCACTTTAGTCAAGCCAAACAACGGGTTGGACAGTGTTATCTTAACCGGGAACAAGAGAATGACCGAAAGACCAATTGGTCCATTGGTCGATGCCTTGAGATCCAACGGTGCCGAAGTCGAATACTTGTTGAACAAGGGCTCTTTGCCGTTGAAGATTGCCACCAAACCATTGAAGGGTGGCTACATCGAATTGGCCGCCACTATTTCTTCCCAATACGTTTCCTCTTTGTTAATGGCTGCTCCATTTGCCGAAGAAGAAATCACTTTGAAGTTGGTTGGTGGTAAGCCAATCTCCATCTTGTACATCGACATGACCATTGCTCTTATGGAAAAGTTTGGTATCCAAGTTGAAAGATTGCCAGAATACACCTACAGAATCCAAAGGGGCTCTTACGTTGCTCCAGAAGAATTCGTCATTGAATCCGATGCTTCTTCTTCCACTTACCCATTGGCCTTTGCCGCCATGACCGGCACCACTGTCACCATTCCAAACATTGGTTCAAGCTCTTTACAAGGTGATGCCAGATTCGCTGTTGATGTTTTGAAGCCAATGGGATGTACTGTGGTTCAAACAGAAACTTCCACCACTGTCACTGGTCCACCAAGGGGTCAATTGAAGCCATTGCCTTTGGTCGATATGGAACCAATGACGGATGCCTTCTTGACTGCTTCTGTTGTTGCTGCTGTTGCCACTGATGGTAATGAAAACAAGACATCTATTGTTGGTATTGCTAACCAGAGAGTCAAGGAATGTGACAGAATCGCCGCTATGGTCCATGAATTGAACAAGTTTGGTGTCAAGGCTGCTGAGTTGGAAGATGGTATTGAAATCTTTGGCATTGACTACACCAAGTTACAGAAGCCACAAGGTGCTGGTGTCCACTCTTATGACGACCACAGAGTTGCCATGTCCTTTTCCTTGTTGGCTGGTCTGGTCCAATCCAAGGAAGGTCCAGTTAAGATCCAAGAAAGACATTGCACTGGTAAGACCTGGCCAGGCTGGTGGGATGTCTTGCATTCCAAGTTGAACGGTAAGTTGGATGGCTTCGAAAACCCTGTTGAGGTTGTCGTCAAGAACACCCACAATGACAAGTCTGTTGTTATCGTTGGCATGAGAGCTGCCGGTAAAACCACCTTGAGCAAATGGGTCTCCTCCACTTTGGGCTACAAGATTATTGATTTGGATGTTGAGTTTGAGGCTCATTACGGGTCTTTGAAGAAGTACGTCGAAGTTGAAGGCTGGGAACAGTTCAGAATCAGAGAATTCGAAATCTTCACCAAGGTTTTGGCTGAACACCCAACCAACACTATCATCTCCACTGGTGGCGGTATTGTTGAGAACGAGCAATCCAGACAATTGTTGAAGAAGTTTGCCTCCGAAAACGGTATCGTCTTACACGTTGAAAGAGACATTGCCGAAACCATCAAGTTCTTGAACATTGACGAAACAAGACCAAACTACACTGATGAAATCGAATCTGTCTGGAAGAGAAGATCTCCAATGTACGAAGATGTTGCCAACTACCACTTCTTTTCCCCATTGTGCCAACAATCCGAACATTTCCTCTCCTTGAGAAGAAACTTTGAACATTTCATCAAGAGAATTGTTGGCTTGGAAGTTGTTTCTATCAGAAAGTCCAACAGAACTTTCAACTTCCAAATCAAATACGAAGACTTGAAATCCGGCGCTGAGTTGCCATTGAATGGTGTCAACACTTTAGAAATCGTTGTCACTTCTACCGTTGATCCAAAGGAACTGGAAATCAAGATCCACGACTTGAAGCAATTCACATCCATCCCAGTCTTGTTGAACGTCCAGTTACCAACCGAAGCTGAAACCCAGAAGTTGATTGATATTGGTTTAAAGAATGGTGTTGAATTCATTGCTTTGAATTTGGAGTTCTCCATTGAGTTCTTGAACAAGAACAATTCGTTGGAAACCACCACCAAGTTTATTGGGGCCACTGAATTGCAACAATGGGACGAATATGCTTTGAAGATCTACCACAAGGCCAAGATCTTTGGTTTCGAATTCATCAGATTGACTTCAACTGCCAAGTCCAACGAGGACAATTTGGCCCTATACAAGTTCTTGTCTTTATTCCCTAAAGATGAATCATTGGTTATCTATAACCAAGGCCCAGTTGGTCTAATCACCAAGCTTAACAACCAGAGTTTGACAGTTGTCAATGGGACCTCTGTTTCTGAATTGAATGATTTATCTTTCAAGTTGGGGTTTCAACAAGCCAAGAAGTTCTATGTTTTAGGCAACCCAATTGATCATTCCAAATCTCCAGTTTTACACACCACGGGCTATCAAAGCTTAGGCCTTCATCATAGTTTTGAAAAATTGCAAACCGAATCTGTTGCTGAAATTGAAGAGTTGATCAACAGCCCAGATTTCGGTGGTGCTGCTGTCACTATCCCAAACAAGTTGAAAGTTATCGAATTGATTGACCAATTAGACGACTCTGCTAAATTGATTGGTGCTGTCAACACTATAATCCCATTAGGTAACGGTGCATTCCAAGGTTCCAACACTGACTACATTGGTATCACGAAGTCTTTACAAAACCATGGTCTACCAACTTTCCAAGGTGATAACAGCATTAACGGTTTAGTCATTGGTTCTGGTGGCACTGCTAGAGCTGCTATTTATGCTTTGAAGTCTTTAGGCTTGAACAAGATTTACTTGTTGAACAGAACTGTTGAAAAGTTGCAAGAATTAAAGGATGCTTTCCCAGCCGAATACAACATCGAGATCATCAACGAAGTTGCCTTCGAAAAGATCAACGTCATTGTTTCTTGTGTTCCAGCTGACAAGCCAATTGATTCTAACTTATTAACCCAAATCAGAAAGATCTTAGCCAACAGTGAAAACGAGGAATACAAGCTATTACTCGACGCTGCTTATAAACCAAAGGTTACTCCAATCATGCTTGAAGCTCAAGAATTCGGGTTTGAAAACGTCTATGGTGAAGAAATGCTTGTTAACCAAGGTTTAGAACAATTCAAGATTTGGTTAGGTTACGAACCTGAGTACCAAGCTGTTTTGAATGCTGTTATCAACAATTAAATAGAATAGTTCCTTTAGAGAACTTCTAAGTTTAATAGAATAAATTTACATATATATATATATATATGATTCCATTCAGAACTTTTCATTTCGTAGAAAATCACTAAGGTCAAGACTTTGAATAGTAGTGCTTCTTCTGCATGAAAAGATATCTATCTATACAGGTTTTAACTTCCAAAAGATATAAAAGATAAATATCATGGTGTTACTATATAAATATATATTTATATTTGGTTCGCACACGTGCTAAAAACATGGCAGCGGCTATTTCGATGGCAAATAAATTAGTGATCACTTACTGAACAGTTTTAAAGTACCAAAATCGATTCACTAGAGATCCCATCCATAGTGGAAACAACAGTAATAGAAAGTATGACTGGTGTCAAATTTATCACTAATCATGGAAGATATTTCTTCTTGTCCAACCGCCCACAGCTCACGGCTCCAAGACCAAACCTAATAACATCATTCTTCAAATCAGAGATTTTCCAAAAATCATCAATCAACTCTTTAAGACCTTCATTATCTACAACCAAACCTGCTTCTTCGATCTTAAATATCTCAAGACACTTCCATAACACTACCTTATCAAAGTTTAGAATCAACAACTATGGATATACAAATAATCAACAATTCTTCAATTTCAAAAAGGCATTGATTTTCTCTGGGGTTTTTATAACAGCAACAACATTATTGACACCATTTCTATTCAAATTACCACCCTTCAATCATTTCAAACGTAATCCTAGCCATCTTGTCTACGGTATCATAGCCACGAATATCGCCGTGTTCTTCGCTTGGAGAATTCCTAAATTTTGGAGAGTCCTTCATAAATATGCCCTTCTTCAAAAAGATCGTCAATTCAACTCTTTACAAGTCATAGGCTCTGCCTTCTCTCAACAGGAGGTTTGGCATCTCGCCATGAACATGCTTGCTTTATACTCATTTGGAACTTCCTTAGCTCAAGTTATTGGAGTTGAGAATTTCACAATGTTATATTTCAACGGTGCAGTCTTATCTTCATTAGGTTCGTTATTATTCCCAATCTTAATGAGAATCCCATTGGCCGGTCCTTCATTAGGTGCTTCTGGTGCTTTGTTTGCCGTGTTTGGTTGTTTTGCTAATTTGTTTCCAACTGCAAAGATTATGCTTCTTGTTTTCCCTATCCCTGGTGGAGCTCAAGTCGCATTCCTTGGTGCTATGATTTGGAATATCGCTGGTTGTACTATGAGATGGGGGTCTTTTGATTATGCGGCTCATCTTGTTGGTGGGATGTTTGGTGGGTTATATGGTTGGTATTTGAAAGAAAAGGCTGATAGAGAAAGACAAAGACGTCAAAGTTCGACCTTTGGGAAATTCTGGTAGATATCAGTTTTCGATAAACAATTAGTTTTATTGTACATAGAAAAATCATTAGAAATAATATTGTATTACACATAGACCGCGCAATTTCAGACTATACAGCCATATAAAGATCGTGTAGCCCCCCCTGTGTTGTATCAGTTTTCCTTGTGCTTCAACAACCCTTCCTTAACTATGTAATGATTGTTCTTAGTATACGAAGCTAATTTCAACAAATCAGCGCCTGAATGGACTTCTTCACCCTTTGAAGGATCTTGTTTCTGTGCTTTGATATCATTGACAATATCACTCAATTTCAATCCTTTATTTTGAAGTTGGTTATAATTATATTCAAAAATTTCTGGATTCAATTCATGTACTTTGGAAAGAAATCCAATTTGTTCTAATAATGGTTTCTTGAATTTTATCAAATCATCTTCATTAGTTGGGATGTCCAAACTTGATAACTTCATAAGCTTGATCAACTGTTCGTTTGAGATTTCAAGAGGAGTTAAGGTCTTAACTAAATTTTCATGGATTTGAATCTTTGGTACGGATATGAAGTTCAATATCGCCTCTTTACTCGTTAGTGGCTTGCCTATTAATGAAGCGGATGTTGATTGGAACCGTATGACTTTTTTAAACATTTGTGCTGGTGTTATTATTGTTGTTCTAAGCATGTTTGGTCCTGGTAGATGTCAGATCTATCTATAATTTAGAAAGGGTATCTTTCGAGTTAGATAGGTTAACATTCAATCTGATTTTTTTTGGACATCTTCTTGAACCGCTTCTTGAAAGTGGAATTGATTTGATCAAGTTTAAAAATAAATCAAAGAATTTGGACTTACATAATCTATAAGATCCACACGATTCACGTGATAAGAATATATACTGTTTCTGAAACAGTTTATCCGAGCTTGAGATTGTCAAATCCATGACTCATCAAGGTTATATCAAGCTAATAGAGCTTGACAGTTAGTGTTAGAGAATAGGTTATGCTCGATTACGGAAATATTTATTTAAATGTTGTAACTTATGCTGAGAAGTCAGATGGCCAGGAAGTAAATACATGTACTTGTATTGATCGAGGAGGAGTCAATTGATTGAAAAGGCATTAATAACTCCATATATCTTTATGAGAATTTAATTTTGTGGAGAGAGACTTGAGAGTGGAGAATTGTATATTGTGGAGAGTGCAAAAAGTAATTTATTATGTATCTATAGGCACTGTCTATCAATTACACGATATTCGACACATTATTTTACCCGATCACACTTATATCTATCTAGTACGTGAATACAGATACTATAAATTAACTTGATTAATCTTACCATACAAGTTTAAAGCAGTATTATATTTTAAAAACGTACCATATTATATAAAGGATAGATTGTGAAAGGAATTCCATATAGCAGGATTGTAAAGATATTACACCCACAAGTTTTGGCATATATATATAAGCGCATTATAACGAGATCATATATTATTAGCTTTAAAGATTCATGAAGAGCCATATATAGCTAGATCAATTCCAACCTTATAAATACGTATATAATCATTTAATTTAAAGTTTTCGATCTATTAATACCGTTGAAGTCTTGTCGATCTTTTAAGTTGAGTTCGAATCATATAAATTTACAATAATATGATATATATATATACATCATATTTGGAGTACTGAAAAGCGGAGAGATAAATAAATATTTGGTAGTTGGCTAGCTGTGGATCCAGGCAATTATATTAGATGGCGGCTGTTTTAAAAATCAACAGCTAGCGCGCCCTAAGCAGCAGCAGCAGCAGCATTTTTGTTGGAAAAAGTCTTAGCAACACGTTTCTGATTTATATAGATAATTTGTATAAGGCACTAGCTGCGAAGAATTCTACGGTTATACACCATGGCTAGAATCCTGATCAAGAGCAAAGTATGTTACTCATGAAAGCAGTTTCATTAGGTGAAACACGATGGTCATATATGATTTGCAATTGAGTGTAGTACCGTGTAGTATGTACCTGCAAATTCGGTTATATTGCTACCACTACGGGACACACTCTCACCTAAATATTAATTTCTTAATTTTGTATTGTCTGGCCAAATGGCCCATGACGTCGTGTTTTTTCTTTTTCGTCAAGTTAACCGCGCGCAGCTGCTGCCAAATTTGTTGTTCTTCCGGCGCGTAGAAATCGTAGTTGTTCGCGAAATACGTTTGCATACAGCTTAATATTTGTGCTTTATACATATATATAATCAAGCAGCTGTGTGTCTCTAGCCCAATTATTGTGCAAGAAACACACCAAGCAGCGTTCAACCAACCTCCACAAACCCACTCTCACATACCCTTGACTTTCCTGCCAAAATAGTCTCTTGCACAATTAATATTCAACCCTATCCAGGTGTTAAAGTAACCAACCAGCCTACCTATCAAGCTGTCTATTCAGAAGAAGAAGAAAAAAAAAATGCCTTCAGTTTCCCCAGCCAATGGCTCACCTCCTCCAAAGAAGAAGGGGATCTTCAAGCTCTTCTCCCACTCTAAGGACAAATCCTCTTTGAAACAAACAACGAATCCTCCTTCTCATCCTTCTTCCACTGCTTCTACACCGGCCCTTACACCCCCAACCACTCCTTCTCCTGTTGATTCAACCGCTCAGAAACATCATGTAGTAGGAGTCATCAAGAAAATCACAAGGGCCACCACTGACGACCACATCGCGGTAGGAAAGAATAAACCTATCACTGTCAACACATCCGCTAAGGGATTACCTTCAGCCATGAACAAGAAACCCCATTCCCCTTCACCTGGAACACCAATAAGAAGAGCTTCCACCAACATCAGACCTTCACCATTCACAGATGCCGCAGCATACCTGGGAAAGGGTACTGACATTGCAGGCACACGTCAGAACCCACACAACCCACACAACCCAAACGCCAACACCTCAAACCCTACAAACCATTCCATCTACGCCATTGCTAACAATACACAGGCGTCTTTGTATTCCACACATATCAACGGGAGCGGTAACAAAATAGCAACCAACAGCACGTCGTCATCGGCTGCTTATGATAAGAAGCATGTTCTTCCGCTACCTTTAATGGATCCAAACACTTTGCTAGACGCAGAGGATCAACAGACATATTCCAAACTCTCTGAAGAATACGTTTTCCCTGATTCAGGCCCCTGGAAAGACAAGAAGTTGGGTGATGGTGCCTCTGCTTGTGTTTATCCAGTCGCGACGAAGACAAGCAGTAAGATTTTTGCCTTCAAGAAGTTTGTCTATTTCTCTCACGAGACGCCGGATGAGTTCTATGGCAGGGCCATCAAGGAGTTCAAGATTGCCAAGAAGCTCTCCGCCAATAAGCATATTGTCCAGACGTATTCATGCCAGCGTGATTCGACACCCGGGATTGGTGACCGCAGTTGGGGGTTCATCATGGATCTCTGTGTAGGCGGTGATTTGTTCAGTTTGATTGCCAGGTCTGGCTGGAAGGCCAGTCCTACAAATGAGAAGTGGTGTATTTTCAAGCAGATTGCCATTGGGTGTAAGTTTATCCATGACAATGGGGTTGTCCACAGGGATTTGAAGCCGGAGAACATTCTATTGGATGAACATGGTTGTTGCAAGATCACTGATTTCGGGGTCGCAGACTTTGCCTACAATGTTCCACAGGCCCACTTCAATGCTTTGGATTCGTTCCTGAACCCGGACCATGACGGCCGTTCGAACTCTGATGATTCCTTGTCTTCTGCTGCTGCCAATGATTTATCCAAAGCCGAGTACCATAACGGCTATCCTGTCAAGATGTCCACCGTCTTTGTTGGGTCGCCTCCTTATGTTCCACCTGAAGTGACACTCTGCAAGGGAAACAGAACCCCTACGCCTTACAACCCGTTCAATATTGACACTTGGTCTCTTGGTATGATCTTGTTCTGCATCGTGTACCAAAACACGCCCTTCACAACCACCAACCCTGCGGAGAACAGTTTCCGTGAATATGTGTCTATGTACCAAGGGTTCATCCAGCAACATCCCCAGTTCAGGACTTCTAGCAAGGAGCCTGGTCCAGGGATCGAGTATCGTTTTGGTAAGGAGTTCCCAAGCAGTGGGGCTTCCAGAGTCGCCTTCAGATTGGCTGATATCAACCCTGCCACAAGAATGACATTGGACCAACTTTTCGCTGATCCTTGGTTCACCAACATTGAGACTTGCCAGGATGATCCGACCCATTGCACTCTTCCTCGCCCCTCTGTTCATCGATCAGATTCGATGTTAAGCAGTGTCGGAGTTCCTGCAGCCAATGCTACTGCCGCTGCAACTGTTAGTGCTTCTTCTACTGCCCATATCATCAAGCCTAAGTCTATGTTGGATTTGACTGTCGCCCCAATCACTGACACAAATATGGCTGCTTCCATGGCCACTACTACCACCACCACCACCACCACCACCACTACTACTACTACTACTAAAACTCCTGGCACTGGCTCTCCAGTTGCTGAAATATCCGAGAACCCATTCTTGAAGACAGACTTACCAACCTTAGCTGAAGCCAACGACGAAGACCAACCAAATGTCCCTGATCCCGCGAACACAACGCCACCGCCAACCTCTTCTTCTTCAACTGCACCAAGCCAACCTCCATCTCCAAGGGCCCGGTCAAGACTGGGAAGGACAAGTAGTGGCAGTTTCAGACAAGTGACCGAGCCACTGGTGAAGAGATCAACGATGTGTGATTTTGGTTCTGACGACTTGCCACCAGCACATGTTCCAACTAACATCAATGCCACTCCAACATTATCGTCAATCACTGCCAATATGATGAACCAGAAGCACAATCTGATGTCCAGTTCCAATTATTCTATCCATTCGACCCTGGGAAGCAGTTCTAATATCGCTGGTACAGTGGGTTCTTACCATGCAGAAAGATCAAACTCCACACATTCCTCAAATAATGGAGTCTCATCAATGTTAGTGACTGATGGACAGCCAAATCACCACCCATCCACAATCAATAGAACCTCAAGTTTCTCCTCCGTGCATTCAACAAGATCTCAGCATAGGTCTTCTTCCTCTGGAAGTATCAATGGTTCTGCAACCACTGCTAATGGCGGAGCCTATAGAAAACCTAGACATCATCATTTGGATATCATCAATGTTCAACATAGGAGCATACTGGGTTCGGTTAAGAGATAACATTATTTATTTAAATTGGTTTTTTTTTCTTCTTCTTCTTCTTTGGTTCCTGGTCTATGGGGGTTGTTCTTTTTTTTCTTTCTTTCTTCTAGCTGTTCGTTGATTTAAGCTTTCTATTTCCGCCCCCAAAATTTTGTTTCCCTTTTATGTGTGTGATATATCATGTTAAGTATATAATAATAATTATAAATCATATAATGTACCAATATTTATTAACTGATCAACGGCTCACGTATAAATATTAAATTGGATACCATATTCATTTGGTTGCTAACTGGTTCGAAATTCAGATCACGTGTGTGTTTATATAATTTAATCATGTACATGAACATGAATTTTTTTATAAATTTTATATATATATATTTATGCAGACTGATTCTGCGCGGGAATATAATATATGTCAATTATATACGTATATCATTTTATGACGTAATATATTAACAATATTATGTGCTCCATGCAGACTGCAAGGGGTAATTAATCAGCTGTGCCAGATTCTCCATATGCGTTCCAGTTTCAAACAATAAATTCAAGAAAAAAAAAATGTATAACGTTATATTCAAATATCAAAATATATAGAAAGTGTTTGGATTAAAGTAAACAAAAGTCAAATTAAATTTCATTTATAGCTATAGGCATGAAAAGGAGAAGAATAACAGGCAACAACAAATAATGAAGAAATGAAAAGGACAATTGATCAAATCTTATTCTAAATCAAATTGATCGTCATCCATTTCGTGATCCCCATCATTATCAATCATCATATCTTCATCCTCCTCCTCAATCACAGCTTCCTCAGCTGGTAAATGAGTGTTAGTAACAATCAATGAACCGAAAGGTTGTTGGACTCTATTCTTATGGAAATCTTCCATGGTGGATTCATCAACAAAGGTAAACCCTTTGAAATTGGCTTGAATTCCTGGAGACAATGGAGTCGATGGAACTTGGAATTGTTTAGTAAGTAAAGAAGCACTAGCGTTGGTGAACTCAGGATCAAAATTGGATGTGTCTGTTTCAGAAGATAGGTGTGGTTTGAAAGGAGGTGGGATTTTCTTAGCAGTCAACAAATTCCAATCAATGTCGGCAAAAAAAGGATGTTCTTTCAATTCTCTAGCATCATTCTTAGAACCCAATCTATGGTTTGGGTTTCTGTTCAACAAACCCTTAACGAATGATCTACCCTCAGGAGACAAAACCTCCTTTGGGAAACGAACCTTACCAAAGGCAATGTTCTTGTACATTTGCTGAGTGTTCTCAGCATAGAAAGGAGACCAACCACAACACATCTCGAAGATCAAAACACCAAGAGACCAGAAATCAACCATCTTAGTGTACCCACTTTCATCCAACAAAACTTCAGGAGCTAAGTATTCAGTAGTCCCACAAAAAGTGTTTGTAGTGTCGCCAGTGGATAAGTTAGCCTTGGAAAGACCGAAATCACAAAGAGCAATGTGTCCATTTGCATCCAACAAGATATTCTCTGGCTTCAAATCTCTGTAAATAATACCATTGTCATGTAAATGTTCCAAAGAGACAACCAATTCAGCAATGTAAAACTTGGCTCTTTCTTCGTTGAACTTACCTTCCTTCTGCAAATGCCAGAACAATTCACCACCAGACATATAATCGGTGACCAAGTACAAATCGGTTGGCGTTTGGAAAGAAAACTTCAATCCAACAATGAAAGGAGAAGAAGCACCCGCTGTACGAACAAGAATGTTTCTTTCACCGATTGTATGCGCAACTTCCTTCTTCTTGACAATCACTTTCTTAGAGAGAACCTTCATGGCATAGATACGATCAGTGTCCAACTTACGAACCTGGAAGACTTGGCCAAAGGTACCCTTACCCAAAAGTCTCAAGACTTCGAAGTCTTCAGGACCATAGTGTTTCTTCTGAGTGGTGGAAAACTCCCAAGAGACTCTAATCTCACCCTTCAAATCACTATCAGCAAGATGGTTCTCGAGTTCAAACCATTCAACATTGTTATTGTTGGTAATAGTGTAAGGCTTCAAAGAAACACGGCCAAGGAATGTCTCATCACTGTCATAAACAGAGATATCCAATTCGGAATGAGACCCCAAGACATCAAAAATGGTCTCGTGATGCCAAGCTGGGTTAGAATTGTTCATCATCTCAGAAGACTCATCTTCAGCGATTCTGACATGACGACCACTGCCATTGTTTCTTCTGTTCAAATGTTGCGAGGAGGATTGTCTGGAATATAAAGGTCTCTTGGCAGAGGTTGGAATAGGCTTGAGTTCACGTCTGGAAAGAGACATTGGCTTGTTGCTGACGGATTCTGGTCCATGTGTGATGAACTCAGAGCTCTCAAAGGTACAGACGACGTATGGCTGGGCACTGGAACTCTTGGTGATTAGATTACGCGCCTCAATGATAGTCACTCTCAACTTACCACGAGGAGTATCATAACTGCCAGCAGAAGAAGGAGTGGCCGATCTTGGAATCTCGTACTGTGATTGAGGTTGGTAGAAGTGGCTTTGTGGTTGTAGTTGTTGTGAGCCTGCTTGTTGATTTTGTGGAGCTCTTTGCTGTGTGTTGTTTGCCACCTGAGTCAACACTTGTTCCGGTTGGAATTGGTTGGATTTAGTTGTAGTACCATAGGCAAACGAGTTATCGCTTACAGCCGTGGTAGGAGTTGAAGTGTGTTGCAGGTTGAAAAAACCATTAGAGCCATTGTTTGAAGACATGGTTGGTTGAAGCGCAACCGATTGTTGGTGTTGTACGTGTTCTTGTGGCTGAGTGACAAATGTCTGCTGGCCAGAAGATTGAGGTTGAGGTTGAGGCTGAGGCTGTTGTTGTTGCTGCTGCTTATTGAAGCCAAACCCAAAGATAGTTTTAGAGAAGTCAACCATTTTTTTTGTTTTTAATCTAATGAATGTTTGTCTATAACCGGTTCTGTATGGATTCTCTATAACAGGATGCCGTATTGCGTTGGTGTTCCAAAAGAAAATAATGAAATAGATGAGTAAATGCAGGGGGAAAATAAATAAGGGAGTGGCGTGAGTTAAGTAAACAGTGGTCCTGTTTGTTGGGTGGAGCTGTTTGTGCTGTTGATTGTTTGTTAGTATCACTTGTCTTATCAATCGTCTTCTGAGATGGTGGCAAGAGAGCATTTGCCATCAAGTTTCCGATGAAGCGTTGTCGCAATCGAAAACTTATCTTGACATGCAACACATTGCCCTGTGAATATCCATGATAGAGATATAGCACTGTTAAATGTGGCAAAACCTCCAGAATTGTATGAGAAGCATACCTGAAGAGCGCCATTGAACAAAGCTGATTACAACCAAGAATTACAGAAACGACGGAACAACTCAGAACACGCATCGTTTGCTTTTGGAGACATACTTTGAATGAGGGATGATAGATACGCTAGCAAGAGTGGTATAGCAAAGAGCGATGGTGGTGGTGATGGCAATCAGCTAAATCGAAGGAAAGAGTATTAATAATTTAGATAACAATCCATTTCTCCAAAATCAACGATGTTTGTCCATTTCCGTTCTATTTTTTTTACATATCCGTGGATCGTCGGTTGTGGCCCGCTCAGAAAAAAGAAAGGAAGCAGGCACCTGCCGCTTGCCGTTGAAAAATTATGAAATACGAAGCTTCGGGTTCCTTTCTTTTCCAATCTGGTGTCTGACTCTGGAGGACTTCGGGTGCCTTTTCTATGAGTTTTAGCAGAAACGCCCGGTTATAAATGGCAGCACCCTAATCCCAATAATTTCTTATGTGTCATATCTCAATCTAGGAGTAATATCCAAGGAGTGTTCATTGTTAACTATTTAAGACACATTTCTAATTCATTACGAAGCATAGGATTTATTATGATTCCACTGATATCTCTACCACTACTGGTACTTGTCTTAGCAGCCAACGGTGCAGAATTTGTTCTACAACAACAACCACATGTTACGCCACCCAAACATTCAGAATTTCGTGAATTGATCTGGGGAGATCTTAACATCCTTCATACTACAGATACACATGGTTGGTATGCTGGTCATCTCAACCAAAAGCCATACTCGGCTGATTGGGGGGATTTGATATCTTTAAGTCATCATTTCAGACACTACGCGGGACAACAAAGTGTTGATTTATTGCTGGTTGATACAGGGGATAAACATGATGGAAATGGATTAAGTGATGCAACTGTTCCAAACGGTAAGTTATCAACTGCTATATTCAACTCGCTAGATTATGATTTGGTTACTATTGGGAATCATGAGTTGTATTATGAGGATTATTCCACTTTGGAGTATGAGGAAAGCGTGAAACATTTTGGTGAAAGATACGTTTCATCAAATGTTGAGTATCTTCTTGACAATGATACATTTGTTCCATTTGGTAATAAGTTTAGATACTTCACAACATCTAACCAACACAGGAGAATTTTGGCCTTATCATTCTTATTCAACTTCCAAAGATACAACGACCGAACCAAAGTCACTCCAATCACAGATGTCTTGACACAAGATTGGTTCCTTGAATTGACAAAAGCTTATAACGACGACAATGTTGATGCTTTGATTATCTTTGGACATATCCCAGTTACAGACCATGAGAACCACGAATTGGAGAACTTACATGTGTTTCTTCGTCGCTGGTTCCCAAACACATTGATTCAATATTTAGGGGGTCATTCACATATTAGGGATTTCACTGTTTTTGATAACAAGGCAACCGGTTTACAAAGTGGGAGATATTGTGAGACTGTGGGGTTTGTCTCTATGAACTTTACGACGAGTGAGTTCAAAAGAAGATACATTGACTTTAATCTTGAATCTTTCAAACACCACGTTAATTCTCTTGTTTCACCAACAGATTTTATTAATATTGATGACGCCTTTGATACAGAGAGGGGGAGAAATGTTACCAGATATATCACACAATTGAGAAAGGATCTAAACTTGGCAGAAAGTTACGGTTATGTTCCAAATAACTATTTAATGAACGGATTTCCTATTTCGCACAGACAAAACATTTTTAACTTTCTCAGCGCTGAAATCTTACCAACATTACCACAATTAAACCCAGAAGTTGATCGTGTCATACTTATAAATTCTGGGGGTATCAGATATGACCTTTATAAGGGAAATTACACTCGTGATTCGGAATTAATTGTTAGTCCTTTCAAGAATGATTGGAATTATATCAAATTACCAAGATGGCTTGCTTTGAAAGTGGCTCCTTTTTTAAACAAAGGAGACTTCATAGCATTATCTTCACCTGACTCAACAAGGTTAAGAAAAAGAGAGATTTTACTAAGCAGATTTAAATCGATTGATGAATTGAGGATTAATAAAGGTGATTGTCAATTCGAACATAACCCAAAGTTCAAAAACGGTCAAACGACAGTTGATGACCATGGCTGTACTGGAGATGACGTTAAACATAACAAAGTTCCTTATTTCCCATCTCCAAACATCGTCCAATCGTATCAAACAAACAACACTGAATCTGATAGAAATAATGAAGACTTGGTAGACGTGGTATTCTACAGCTTTATTCAGCCTTATGTCATGAAGGCTTTGAATGTCCTGGACCACGATAGGATATACAGGAATGAGGACTTCAAGTATTATGGTTCGGAAAGTACCGGTCTGCTTCTAACCAAATATGTTAAGACCAACTGGGCTTAAAATGTTGAACACACATTTGTCCTGTTTAAAACAACTACAAAGAGGAGTACGAGATTTAACAGATTTTAATTCATTTTTTTTGTGAAATTTTTATACATATACATTACCATCATCAAACCCTAAAAGACGAACATTTAAAGACCGTGTTGAGCTCTTCTTCTGTCACGTTCTTCAGAGATGGACAACTTGATACCCTTACCCTTTGGTAAAGAGATGTATGGCTTACCTGGTTCACCAATGACGAAAACGTTACCTAATCTGGTGACGAAGGTGTTGTCCAAGGAGTCCTTAATGTGGACCAAATCGAAACCACCATCGTGTCTTTCTCTGTGGGTGATAACACCAACTCTACCCATATTTCTACCACCAGTGACGTAGACCAACTTACCGGCATCGAACTTGATGAAGTCGGCAATCTTACCTGAGGCCAAGTCAACCTTGACAGTGTCGTTGACCTTGATCAATGGGTCTGGGTATCTAATGGTTCTACCATCGTGGGTGACAACGTATGGAATACCTCTCTTACCTAATTGGACCTTCTTAACCTTGGCTAACTTGTAGGAGGCTTCTTCGTCGGTGATTCTGTGGACAGCGAATCTACCCTTGATATCGTAGACTAATCTGAAGTTTTCGTTGGTGGCTTCTAAAGTGATGACATCCATGAAACCGGCTGGGAAGGTAGCATCGGTTCTAACCTTACCATCAACCTTGACGTGTCTTTGCATCAAGATGGCCTTGACTTCACGACCGTTTAAGGCATATTTTAATCTGTTTCTTAAAAAGACAATCAATGGTAAGGATTCTCTCAATTTGTGTGGACCAGCAGATGGTCTTGGGGCATAGACACCGGATAACTTGTCTAATAACCAGTGAGATGGAGCTGCAAGACGTTTAAGATGCTTCTTTGGACCTCTACCCATTTTGAAATAAGTGATATGCTAAACGTTTTTGAACAAGCTCAGTCACGGGCTACGTCCGCATGTTGTGATGTTGTTATCTTGATATTTCAGTTTGCAGTTTTTGTTGATACCTTCTGTTTATTGTGAACGTTCTGTCCGCCAAAAACCGCGAATTTGCATCGTGAGTTATCTTGAGAATTTGTGCAAAGACTGTGCAAATTTGCGCAAATTGCAAGAAGTTCGCATTTTACATCCTAACATTTTAGGGCACTTTACTTTTTAGTCACGTGTTTTAGATAGGGCAAAAAAGTTTTTTTTTTGATTTTGATTTTGTGTCAAACTTTCTGCATCATCAAGCATTCAAGATCAAAATTTACAATTACAAACATTGGTTTTTTGGCACTCATTTTGACAACAATGGTTTATTCCATTGTGGTTATAGTACAAGATTATGTTCATCTTGATCCTAGTTTGAACAAAGGCTGTATGGTGTACAATGTTTTTTACAAAGTACAAATTTTTATTAACCCTAATCTTGGATCAGGTGATTGAAAAATGTTCTATATGTCGTAGAAATAAACACCAAACCCGTTTACAAGACGGTAAAGGAAACCTTAAAGTTAGTTGTACCAGATCAAAAAGCGCCACTTCTCTCCTCATTTAAGTAATAGATTATTTCAATTTGCTCCTGCAAATGTTATCATCCAGGTCACCGGTGACATTCAAATCATTAATAAATCATTATGTACTGTTGAATTTGTTAATTCTCATTCATGGATCAGTAGCTGAAACAGACAGTGTCTCATCTCCTTATCATAAAAGTTCCTTCACCAAACCCCACCTTATATCACTTAGAAACCAAGCAAGAGATCTCTTCTATCATGGTTGGGACTCATACATGACACATGGTTTCCCTGCCGATGAAGTACGACCAATCACCTGTGAACGTTACGAACGAGATCAAGATGTTGAGAATATTCATAGGAATGATGTACTGGGGAACTATTCAGTCACATTTCTTGACTCTTTGACGACATTTGCGATTATGGGAGAGGTGGAGAAATTTGCAGAGTATATTATTGTGGTTCGTGATCAGATATCATTGAAGAATGACGTTACTGTCCAGGTTTTTGAAACCACTATTCGTGCATTGGGTTCATTGTTGTCCTGCCATTTGTTTGCCTCTGAAAGGTTTAAATTTGATTGGTATGATGGATTCCTTCTTGAAATGGCACACGAATTGGGCGAGAGACTTTTAGATTCATTTGCTACAAGTTCGGGTATCCCCCTACCCAGAGTCAATCTCCAGAAGGGAATCACTTGCATTCCAAATAAACTCAACAGGGAAACTTGTTCAGCAGGAGCCGGGTCTCTTATTCTAGAAATGACTCTACTATCCATCTTGACTAATGACACGAGATTTGAAGATTTCTCAAGGAATGCATATTTCAATCTTTGGGACCGGAGAAGTAAGCTGGATCTTATACCAATGACTGTTGACCCTATCACTGGTTCATGGTTGGACACTGTGACAGGTATAGGTGCCTCGATTGATTCCTTCTATGAGTATGCCTTGAAGGGCTATATTCTCTTCCAGGACGAAGAGCTACTTGATGTATGGCAACGATCTTACAGAGCTTTAACGACATATTCTAAAGTCAATTGGTTTTTTGCAAATGTTCATTTTGAAACTGGTTCTTTGATGACCCCATGGATCGATTCATTGAGTGCCTTCTTCCCAGGTCTACTTACTCTTGCTGGAAATGTCCAAGAAGCTGCTGCTGCCCATCAAACATTTTTGAAGTTATGGAACAAATACGGAGGAATACCTGAACGATGGAACTTTCTTAACACCATGAATTTATCCTTAAACTCTGGCGAAGACGAACCTGTGAGCTTGGAATGGTATCCTTTGAGACCGGAGTTTATTGAATCGACATATTATCTTTATCAATCCACCAAGGATCCGTTGTATTTGAAGGTAGGCGAAAAGATTCTTGAGGCCTTTAAGAGCGAGTTTAAAGTTGAATGTGGGTTCGCAGGCTATCTCGATATCAGGAAGGGTAGCAAGCAAGATAGAATGGAATCGTTTGTGTTAAGTGAGACGTTGATGTATCTCTACTTGTTGTTTGATGAGGAGAACTCCTTGAACTTCGATCAGAATGTGATCTTCTCGACTGAAGGACATCCTCTCTGGTGTCCGTCGTCCAAATTGAAGGAATACAGAGAGCACCAAAGACAAGCGTTCAACGAAGATTTCAGAAAACTGAAAAGGAACAACCAGTCTGATGAAGAGGACTGGTATGGTTTATTGATGAAGTTCCAGAATTGGCCAAGGAAGGAAATCAGTAAAGTACTTGGTTACTTGCTAAGCTTCTTCCAAGATCACACCCACGATATGGATTCTCTGATTGATACGGTCAGCAGATTAAAGGTTTCAATTGAAAATGTTGAACTGACTTCTATCAATACAAACCTAGTTTCCTGTCAAGTTCCAGAACGCTCCTTCTTCTCTTCCAATTTAATGAACAATGCCAATTACTATGAAATTGATTCAATTTATTGGTCACAGTGGAACTCATCCAAGGGTTCAATGGACACAGAGTCTGGATTCTACAACATCCACGTGAACCAATCAGCTACGTGTCAACGAGAAGCACCTGTGAACTCCCTGCTGGTAACTATAGGCAATGAAGCAAATGTTAAGAACAACAACTTAGAGTATCTTTCTAGTGCCAGTCAAGACTCTCAGTCTAAACAGAAACCCAAATCCAAATCATTATGGGTCCATGAGCTTGATGGTCTACGATTAAATTTGGAGATTCTCAAACCAAACAGAATCGACTCACTAACAAATGAAGAATTCTCAAACCAAGACCTGGTCAAATACACCTCAACACTGACTCATGAAATCGAAGGCTTCTGCACACCAGAGGATCAAAATCTAAGTGAATCAGTCTTAAGAGTACGAACGATAAACGGCATAGATATCAAAGATCCACAAGCTATGATCTTAATAGCCCCAGAAAACATCAACCACGTGATCTTAAAAACAGGTAAAATCAAGTTCACTGAAGGAAACGAGAAATTCTTGAGGGTCTATGATTTGGTGGTTATTAACATGAGATTATGGTCGGATAAGTTTGATTTGATTTGATTCGACTAGATCGGATTCAAAGAACTGAAGTCCGCCCCTTCAATATCCATGACTCTGGTCTGGGTCGAAGTCGAGTAGACTTAGATCAATAAGGACATATTTCCGATGGATCAGAAGATTGTCGGTCATTTAATAATATTGGTGATATTAGGAGCGAGCAATTGTACATATTAAATCATGCTGCACTCGACCATATAATATTACTGATTAGTTTAAATGTATAAATCAGTGTACATAATTAGGCACAAACCATTATATTAATGATTGCGCAAGTTCGTCTCCTAATCCAGATTTATTCGTTATTGAAACCATCTCACAAACGTCGATGATTTCCAACATTGATATTCTTAATTTCACTAACTTACCCTTTTTTTTCGAGGAAAGAATTGTGGGGGGGGGGGGCGTTGTGGCTTAAGAGAACAGACTAACCAATTGGAGAATCTGTAAGAAGGAAGCTACTTCGTTTAAAACTGGTCTCTTTAGACGGAGTTGTACCTGGCTAATCCCGGATTTTTTTTAAATTTTAAGGAGATCTGAGATATATATATCACCATACAAAATTTGAAATTCTGGTACAAACATTGCCTGTTTGAGCGATCTTGTATCAACATTGGTCAGTGATCACGTCATTCTACTCTAAATCCAGACCAATATTTTGGGACAATGCTAAACAGCTAGCGCCTTGTTGTTTATTAGGGCCTTTCTTTTTAGGCTGAAATTTGAATCACTTGCATATCAAATAATATTAACATTTAAAAATTGAAACATGGACGTAGGGGAAAAAGGATCAGATCTCGTATACTTTCCAATTAAAATGTCGGTGGCAAGTATAACCTTATTTACATTACTTGGTTTGCTTTCCAATTGGTGTATACTGCACATACATCTTCTGTCACATTATGCACTTGCTGAATGATTTTGTGTCCCGGTTTTTAAAACTCGGCCGGTACATGACTAAGGATCTACTTCTCAGAATATTGTGATTTTGATTTGTGTCGACATGAACGATCAGTGAAAAGTGATACTGTTCGATGGTGTTGGAGGTTTGACAGTTACACTAGGTGATCTCTGATTGAAAATTTAAATTTAAAGAATCATTGTGAAAGCCTCCTAGTGATATTCACCCAATATCAAGATCATAATAGCTATAGATATTAAGTCAATGCATAATTTGAGATCAGATATTTATGGTCCTTGAGAGGTTAATAGCCTTGAAGTCAGGCTTCCAGAGGAATCCACGGTATCCCGTCATTCTATCTGCAAAATCATACATAAAAACTGCTTGTTGATCATGAGGTGGCTGGTTCCATGTACCTTTGACATTAGTCCTGGAAGTAGAATTTTGAATAACACATAGGCCCTAAAACTCCAGAAGTTCTCTGTAGTGGTGATACTAATCCATTTTTGAAAACAACATCTTTAAAAAGACTTCAACTACAACATTACTATCTAGAAGTATTATTTCCTAATATTGATATGCACTTTCGTTCTACAATCATAGGCTATTTTACCTCAACATATAAGTACGCATAATAATCCATTAATGTTCCATAAATAAACATATACTTCCAATTCGATGAACAGTGGTGGATACTTTCTTGGAGTTTCTTAAATTTACAGTACATGTGTGGCACCATGCACGATGAAATTTATATTCCAGCGTCACGATTCAAGATTTAATAGTATCTCAAAGATAGCAGATCCTACAACTCTAAACATTTACTATAAATACAAGTACCTTTTCCCTCTTCAATGTTCATCCAAAAATTTATAAGATAATTACTCTACTCATTCAATTCAATTCAACGCAATTCAAATAAACAACAATGCAATTATCAACAATCATCACCTTAGGTTTAGCTTCCTTAGCTTTAGCTGCTGACTCTTTTTCTACAACCCAACCAGACTCTTTAACTTCTACTTCTATCGACTCTTCTAGAACTACCGAAACTACCTCCGCTACTGATTCTAAGGACGACAAGGACCACAAGAGTGATGACAAGGACCACAAGAGTGATGACAAGGACCACAAGAGTGATGATAAAGACCACAAGAGTGATGACAAGGACCACAAGACCGACACCAAGACCGATGACAAGGACCACAAGACCGACACCAAGACCGATGACAAGGACCACAAGACCGACACCAAGACCGACGACAAGGACCACAAGACTGATGCTTCTTCAAAGAACGGTGCTTATGGTAACTACCACGTCGAATTTGCCCCATTAGTTCTTGGTTTAGCTTTATTAGGTTTATAAGCTGATTAAGCTTTCAATTTGTGTGATCTCACGCTATTATCTGTTTTACTAAATGACTGAACTTCCAGGTGAATTCTCATGACTTAATTCCGCTCAGCTACTAGTCTAGCACATGTTTTGTACTATTATTTCTAATCTCAGCATTGGATGTGTGGATGTATTTAAATCATCATGATTATCACATAGATCAGTTTGTACCATTTATTAAAAGAATTAGTTTTATGAAGTTTCTCTAAATACTCAACTGTAGAACTTTTAAGGGTTTCAATAGCAACTAGTATTATTTTTCACCCATCTTTCATGTCCTGGCTCCTTATTACTAGATTGTTACACATAAAATCTCTGAAATTTGCGGCCTATTGAGAAATCATCCGTAGTATTTATTATGTACCTAGTGCATATAAAGACAGATGCTGTATGCCAACAAGCAACTGTGCAATGTTGATCTGCAGTGTGTTAAAATCTGTGATGTGAGATTAGTAAGCGGTAGTGTAATCGGTAAACAAAAGAACTAATTAAACTGGATAATATATTAAAATATACTTAACTCTATAATATACATAAACACCATAAACTGGGAATAATTTCACCTATTTATAGTAAAATTATTCTCAGATATGAAACCTGAGTTGAGATTGTAATTACCTTATTTGGACACATAAAACAATTTTCATACAAGAAAATAGTCGCGAGGTAGATTTCAACACAGTGTAAAAGTTTTTAAGCCCCCTGCAAAGGGCTCATTGTCACGAGATTCGAATGTGCTTATTACTTATAAATGGGGACACTCAGAAATTGATGGAGAGTCGACATGTCGCTTATTGCGGCTTGTACAACTTGGTATATCTTGGAACTTCCCTCTCTGTCGGGTTAAATTTCGGTACCTTTTTATCCTTTACCATATCTGAGCTCTATTATATAGTAACTTTAACCCAGTGATGATCAATTATAAATTAAGTAGCCAGGCACCAGGCACCAGGAATTACAAGCTGCAATTGTTAAAACAAACCTTCAGACTTCTTCTAGAACTTTTAAGTTTTTAGACGAGGCCCAATGTGCTGATACCATCACTAGTAGTGATGAAGATTTCTTCTTCATGATGTGGAATAGATCTGCAGCGCCATAGACATCAACACACTGCTCTTTGGTAAGTGAGAGACTTCAAAACGGATTCTCCAGCAAGAACGAGCTGACACTTAAGCAAAGATTAACCATTCTCGTTTCTTTCTACTTCGTAACTACTAACATGTTTCTTTAAACCCGACTAAAAATTCACCATACGTGAAATCAATGTAATTTCACACTTAGAGGTAGGTCTCACTTAAGCCCGGCATTTCAATTTTTCAATACTTAGAACTTTGGACAATCAATAATTTTGTCTTGAAATGGTTCTACAACAAAAAAATTCTTTCATTTAACAACAGTTCTATTAGTATTCTTAAATTGTAAAATATTATAAGTTAGGACAGAAATTGAGGAGAAAAATGGTAGAGATAGGTGGTATTGATATTGATAATAAAAACGTTATACGATGGTTTGGTCAAATACTTCGAAGAAAAATCGGTCCTAAGAAGTATCACAAGGCAATAAATCCCTAACACTGTACTTTCAAAGACTTATACGCAAGAGTAACTCGAAAGATACTATTATCCAATTATACTGTTTATGAATATTCAGAATTTTTCGTTGGATTGTACTTTGATGAGATGAGTTAGCTTCTTCTTTTAGGTTTGAGTACCATATATATTTATCGATGATTTGAATGATTTCTTGAAAGTGCTTTACATGTAAATAGAACTTCTTGAAAATATTTGAATCTTATTTTAAAACTTTTGCTGATTGAGTCACTCACCTTCTAATAATAATATTCTCTGTGTACACGAAGTATATAACTTAGAACGATTCCACAAATTGGTTCTGGTAATCTTAAAGTGTAGTTGATGTTGCACTCATCAGAACATGAATGATGTTGAGGTGTTTATCATAGTGCAGAATATTGACGACCGTCGACGAAACATAACTACCAACACCAGCTACAGGTGATATATTTATACATGAGAAGAAAACAATCCACACTAAGTGGAGAGAAAATACCCATATGATGAGCCTTAACACATGAATACACACTTACCTACACCAAAACGGGCACAAACACAAGATGTAAACAAGATAAGCGTTATTTTTGAGGGTAAGACTGTTCACTGATCGTTTTACTATTTACATGGTAGGATCAATTTTCACAATGGGTAACTGCAATAATACAACAAATAGACTGTAGAACCTTCTTAAATCAGCTTAAATGGTAATTCTACGTTAACGACTTTGGGGTCTTGGAACTGCTACTCAATCGGGATGTTTATTTAAGTATCAATCTTATCTATGGCGCCTTCCTCTACTAAGTTGTCATGTTATAGTTTTGTCGAAGAATATCTCAAGCAGGGTGGTGGTCCTATTCTTCAGCCAGGTCACGTGTTTCCTGGCCTAGACGCCTAGACCTAACACAGCTTTGTGTCACTTTATAAATATGGGGTCCGTGTATTTAAATACGCCAATGCAATTAATTGCACATAATAATGGAGTTCCACGCCTCGGTTTAAATAAATACATTGGGCCTATTACTGTTGTATAAACAGTTAGAACTTAAAGGCCTACTAAAAAATAAGCTTTAGCAATGTGATTTCTAGAATCTATATCAGGCTGTTGATTATAAATTATACAGCCGGATTTCAGTTAAATAAAGCAAGCTGAAATTTTTAACGATATTCATAACGAAAGTATTTGATTGAATGATTCACGAGAATCAGATCAAATTTAAAACGTCCCAAGGGAATGGACTATGTAATTGGACAGATATAGATCGGGGTGGGGTCTTATAATAAGCTACGTTATACCAACTTCCAAAGCTCCAGCTGGTTGACCCGGTGTGGAAAACCCCAATAAGTTACAATCAATTTGATTAATTTAGGGAGACATATAAAAGGCAAAATCATCAACAAGTATAACATCCATGGAATCTTCAAGTCGAATTGCTCTCTTTAAAGCCCAGCACAACACTTATACTATTAACACTGACTTGTGTAAATTGTGCTTATCATAATCATGGTCGGTTTCTTAAAAGTTAAAGGTACAAAGATCGTCGACTCCAATGACAACCCAGTTATTCTCAAAGGAACAGCTACAGGTGGTCATTTGAACATGGAGAATTTCATCACGGGTTATCCAGGATCAGAAACTGAACATAAGCGAATCCTTAAGTCTAAGATTGGTCAAGAGAAATTTAATTTCTTCTTTGATAAGTTCTATGAATATTTCTGGACTGAAGCTGATGCTAAGTTTTACAAGGAGGAATTGAATTTCAACACTTTAAGAATTCCATTCAATTACAGACATTTCCTTGACGATGATGGTGACTTATTCAAGATCAATCCAAAGGGGTTTGAAAGATTAGACGCTATGTTGAAACATACTAGGAAGTATGGGATCTATACTATCTTGGATCTTCATGCTGTTCCAGGTGGCCAGAACCAAGATTGGCATTCGGATGCAGGTATCCATAAGTCTTTATTTTGGGAATTCAAAGTTTTTCAAGATGCTATTTTGAACTTATGGATTGAGATCGCCAAATATTACAAAGATGACGAATTGATGGCAGGGTATAATCCTTTGAACGAACCAGCAGTCGAAGACCATTCGAAGTTGACTTCTTACTATGACAAATTGGAATCTGCTATCAGAGCTGTTGATTCAAACCACATCTTGTTCTTAGAGGGAAATACTTACTCAATGGACTTTAGACAATTCAAGTCCGTCTTACCTAATTGTGTCTACTCCATCCATGATTATTCCAACTTTGGATTCCCTGGTTACACTTACAGTGATTCTGAAGACGAAGTCTCCAAGTTACATTCCCAATATCAAAGAAAGATTGAATTCCAAAAGCAACATAAAGTTCCTGTTTGGAACGGTGAATTTGGTCCAGTTTACGCTTCTGAATTCCGTGGTGATTTTAATCCTGAAGAAACAAACAAAGCAAGGTACCAAGTTTTGAAGCGTCAGTTGGAGGTGTACAAGACTGGAGACCCTTCAGGTGATCAATCTCCTATCTCTTGGTCTATTTGGTTATACAAGGATATTGGGTATCAAGGGTTGACCTACGTTGACCCAGAAAACTCTTTCTTCTACAAGATCTTCGGAGCTTGGCTACTCAAGAAGAAGGCAATTGGTCTAGACAGATGGGGTAATGATATTGATCCAAAGAACAGGAAATTATACGATGATTTGGTCAAACATTTCGAAGAGCAAGTTCCTGGAAAATATCATAAAGCCGTCTATCCGTACCACTGGACTTTCAAGGACTATATTCCAAGAGTCACCAGAGAGATCTTGTTATCCAATTATGCGGCTTATGAGTATGCTGACTTGTTCGTTGGGTTGTCATTTGATGAATTGGATGAATTGGCTGCTTCTTTTAAGTTTGAGAATGTTAAGAAGAGAGATGAGCTGAATGCTATTTTGAAGGAGTACTAATCAATATAACCGCTAAGATTTTGAATAATTCAGTTTGACTGGAAAGAGTGTACGTTTTGTGAAAAACTTCTTAAAATGATATGAATCCTATTTCGAAGAACTTTATCAATTAAGTCACTCGCTATATAATACTACTAATAATATTCTCTCGCTTTACACTGTGTAATAAGAAGTTGCAGTTTCGGAGTAAGACTGTTCGCTGATCATTTCGCTATTTACATGGTAGGATCCATTTTCACATTGGATACATAATACAACAAGTACAGCCTTCTTATATCAATTTATAAGGATATTCAACACCTCTGTCCTTTCTCATCCAGACCTTTCTCTTTTTCTTATTGACAACATGTTCCACAAATCTTTCCTGACAGTGCTCCTTCTTGAAATCTCTGATAAAGACTGGGTCCCATAACTCCGAAGCAATCCCCAGATCCTTACAACATCTCATTAAAGCATTTGACTTACAACCCTCTGTAGCTGTCGGAATCCCTTCTTGTGAGAAATAATCCTGTTCCCCTCTAGAAACAGATACTAATCTCCCTAAACAAATCAAGGCGTATTCTCTTGTGATTAATCTTGGTGTAACAAACGTCTCTGAACGTGGGGATAACCCCCATGCACCAGGTCCAAATGAACGATTCAAAATACGACGATACTTAATCTCTGGTAAATAAATAAGTCCGTCTGGCTTGATTTCAATATCTTTAGGATCTATAGCTTCTGATAAAATTGAAGCAATACGATCAGAAAAAGGTTCTTGAGCTAACCCATGAAATGATTCAGGCCAGTAAATATCCTTAGTAATCGTACTGTCGGAATATATAGATGGAGAATCATGTAAAGAAGTTTTGTAAATATCTGATAACGTTTGAGATTTCAAACCGTTTGGTGTGATGGAGGTGGTTGTGAGTGGTTCTTTATCTGAAATAATTGGAGCAGTATGGTCGGTTTGGCCTGATTGCAAGGCTAATTCTGAAGCATTGAATAGATCTGGTTCTAAGAAAGGGGAGGATTCTGAAGAAGATGTGGAATTATCAGACTTGTTTGGTACAGTATCAAATGATTGAGAAACAACAGAGTTGTTTGAAGGAGAAACAATCTTCTTTTTAATGATTGGTGTGGTCTTGGTAAATGATGCACGCTTTGTATAGACAGCGTACGTTCTTGTCTGTTGAAGAACTCTGGATCTAAGCATTCTGGAATATGGACTATTGAGTGATATTATCAAAGATAGAACAACGGGATACTACTGACAAGAGGCTATTTCAGTTTGTGAATCAACGTTTGTGCAATTTTCCAAACGCTTCATCAAATCAGAATTTGTTACGCGACTTGGTGAAGTTGCGAAATCTTAAAAAATCAACCAAAATTTCTAAGTATAAAACCAGTGTTCATTTTTAAGGGCGGTTTCGATAACAGATCTAAGTTGTCTCATAGATGTCTCAATTGTTAAACATAGTGAAAGAGTGTGATCTCTTTCCTTACTCCAATACTACAAGTCCACTTTCTAATAAAACCACTCCACTTTATTACCTTTTGAAGTCCCACGATGAAAAGGCAACATTAGGTCATGTCGTTCCAGAAGTAGCGCAAGAACTGTTGAAATACCAAGATTTTGTAACATTAAACAATAGTAACGAATTATTAATAAACAAAAATCTCACGAACGTCGATTCAAGATCAGAAAAGATAGCAGAAATAGCCCTTGAGATGAAAAACTCACAGAGGTTCATTACCTTAAAAGGCTGGAGAAATGAATTGTACACAGCTTACTATCCACATCATGTTCCATATTTCCATGTCGAACGTGCATTCTCTCCGTTATTAGGGATTGTTATGTATGGTGTTCATATCAATGGGTATATTCCACCACAATCCAATGACGAAGAATTAAAACTGTGGATCCCACGTCGTGCAAATAACAAGGCCACATTTCCAGGTATGTTAGATAACACCATCGCAGGTGGTTTAGGTGGTTTGGGTCCTTATGATACTGCTGTAAAAGAAAGTTATGAAGAGGCTGGTCTCGAAGAGAAGTATGTCCAGGATAATCTGAAACAGACTGGCGCTGTTAGTTATATCTATGTCTGTGAATCCGAAGGTGGGTTGATCCAACCTGAGATCCAGTATGTCTATGATTTGGAATTCAAGCAGGGAATGGCTCCTCAGCCTATTGATGGAGAGGTTCAAGAGTTTTATCTTATGGGATTGGCTGAAGTGTTGCAGAGATTGAATGACAGAGAGTTCAAACCAAATTGTGCTTTGGTTATCATTGACTTCTTGATTAGACACGGTTATATTACCTCTGAAAATGAGTCTGAGTTCTTGGAAATTGTCAATAGATTACATAGAAATTTCGGCTTGCCAACTAGATAATCGATTGAATTGAATAGTGGAGGCGTCCATTTAATGTCCTTTATTCTTCAGTTTGGGGCTTCCAATCTTCCTCAGAAGCTTCTCCAGTCTTTGAATAATTACAGTTTTCCCTTCATTTGATTCTTCTTTGACAATATTAGGGGATTCTTCACCAGTTAGTATCTTAAGAATAACATCATCGTGAAAATCCTTGTTAGTGAGTGACTTTTCAAGCCAATTCTTCATTCTAACTGTTTCTTCCAAATTTGGAGTGATACCACCACCACAAGCAGGGGAGATAATAGAATCCAGTGATGAAATCATATTGTTGTTCTTAAACAAATTCCATATCTCAGCTGGGTTAAAACACAAAGCCTCCACCAAATTTCCTAACCCAGAATGAATATCATTCTGTGTAAGATTAACCTCATTTTGAGTCTTTCCTCTGAATCCTTTAGAGATTTTATTCATAGAATCAGTGATGTGAGGAACAAGACCAAAGTGCAAGGTTCTCAATCCATATAGTAACATCACTCTTGAATTAGTCACATAAACCACCATAATACCCACTTTCACCCAATCGTGAATACCAATGAACAGAAGCATATAAAGAATAAGCCAATACTGAAGCCAGAATAATAGAAGGAGTTTAGTCTTCTGCAGAGAATAAGATGGTTGGGTCACCATATCTAATGATTTGAGCGTGAGAATTATTGGAATAAATGTATGTAGCACTGGGCAGAGTAACGGCAGGAGATATGAATGAATCATTGGTGAAGTAAGAAGGTCCACGTACATATCATATATACAGTGAATAATACTATGTAGTGGTCAGTTTGGGAGTTTAGTTGCACTTGCACGTTGTTTGAATAAGAGAATTTACTACTAGATTTAACTGAGCTGTTAGGTCTGGCGGCTAAGTTTCTGGCGATGGTGGGTCTCAACTTTGAATGAATAAATGTGAACAAAGTGGTCTTTAAAGATAAAAACTTATAATAGTGGGGACGACTGTATGTATATATAATAAACATGATAAAACTCATCTGGGAGCAATTGGTTCAAGAAAAAAAAAAGGTAAAGGCTTAATGACGTCTATCATTTCAATTGAATCCCCAGACAAAATTCGACGTCATAAAAATGTTCACAAAAGTCTACAATAGCAGTTTAACTTAAAGACCCTTGTACTTTGTTTCAGATTTGACCCTTGAGGCTTGCACTTTAAGAATTGTCTTGGGTCGCGAATTCTCAAAGCGGAAATATAAGTTACAAATATAGGTGTTAAATCCGATCCGGTCTGGTACAAACTCGGTTTTGCGTCCAAAATTCACCTTACTGCCATGTCTAATGACGTTATATGGAAGTTTTGTTTTGTATTAATTATGTCTCGGTCGACAATCTAGATCTTTTTCAATCAATATGGTTCACCGTTCTTCTTTATATATACAATAAGTATCTCATGGATGATGGGGCAGTTTAAACAAGTTTGGACATTCTCTCTACAGCGGTCTCTTTAGCATCTGGTGATAACCCACCACTTAAATATTGCAAGAAGAGTAACTTGCTGACAATTGGGTTTTGCACAGTTCCCATTAAAATAGTCTCATTTGGATTCTTCCCCTTACTAGAAGTATTCTGATAATAAACTTCTAACGAACCATTTTCCAATCTTTGCAAAATCAAGTTATGATTTTTTGGAACAGAGCCCTTTCTTGAGAAGGCTTCTCTCAATTCTTGTAACCCTTCAGCTAAGGATTCATCCTTCTCACCAGAAGCTAAGATAGACTTCACAAGACCATCTTTCAAATGACCAAAGTCGGTATTTCTTACTGGTGTGATTCTAGCTAATAGACGGACATTGGAATCAAGAAAGTTAGTAATCAAGATCTTAGATTTCATGGTGTCATTCAATGCAATGAGTACATTTTCTTCATGGGTCTTGGTATTGTCTGTGTCAATGAAAGCTTGGGATAAAAATTTGGAGTCCAAAACTGTGGCAATTTTGGAAACATCTTCATCTGCAATATATAAACCTAATGTGTAAACTCTGAAACTGAGAAAAGTAACGTATCTTGAACCATACCCTAATAAATCATAAGCAATATTTCCAAGCTTGAATCTAAGAGGAATAGGATCAACACCTGATTTAGGAATGGATATTGAGTTTGAATCATCAATATTGTGTGGATTTATGGTGTTTAACGCAATTGGATTGGCGAAAATCGAAGATGATTGATAAGCTGCTAATGATGTAACAGTGGCAATAGCCCCAAATCTTAAAGACTTGGCAGTTATTAATCTGGAGAAGAACATGGCAACTTTGAGATTATGAGATTAACAAACAATTGGCTTTCCAATGGATAGAACTGAACGATGTATCACTGAATTGTGGGGTTGAATTTTGTCGGTAGTTCTATATATTCTTGGTAGCGATTATTAATCAAATGCCAAATCAATTATGGTCATCCAAGCTTTTAGTTGAATTCTTGGTCTTATATAATCATCTTGTCAGCAGAACTAATTGATCACGTGAACAAGTGATAACTCTATAAGGTCGTATATATTTAAATTAGTATGTAAAATCCACAAAAGACTTACAGAGTATTCTATAATTATCTTCAAGAATATCGTCTCTTTACGGATTGAAATAATATTTTACACTCATAGAATACATACACTAGAGACACCATGGCCACATAACGCTTTCAACTATTTACAATCTCTCAAACCTAACTTGAAACCCGTCCAGTTTCTGTCTAAACACCTTAAAGTACTCCCTGGAATCATTCAACAGAGAAGATATTCTCATTCTTTGGTCATCCTCTTCTTCTTCAAGAATAGTACGGTGATACGGAAAATCTTCAATATCATGAGAACCAAGTATATTCAACTCCAAGTACTGGGGGCTCTCAAAGGTAGGAATGTCGTCATATGAAAGAAACCCAACATTAGGATTGAACTTGTGATAATTCTCAATACACCAACGCTTCAAAAATCCTAAGGTACCCAACCTAACAGTTTTTTTAGCAACCTTCTTAACCCTTCTATCATTTGATGATGACCCATCCGCATCTATAACGTTGGCATTTCCAAACTTATCAAATAAACCAAGAGGAACAACGAGAAAATCATCTCTACCTAATACTCGAGCCCCATTATCAAAGACATCATAAACCAAATTGGAATCCCGACTCTCTCCAGTTTGGAATAATTGACACCAAGCTTCCGCCCTTGATCGTTTGTTGTAACTGCTTCTAGGCAAATTACAACGATACAGGGGCAATACGTCGTGTTGGATAGTTCTCTCCAAAGCCTTCGCTACCAGATCGTCTCCCTCTTGTAGGGCTGCTAGTTCTTCTGCGTCCAAATCTTGTCTAGTGGTATTTTCTTGAGTGATATTGAACAAAGGAGCGGCAAAGCGATATAAGTCCAGTAATTGTGGTCGCTCTGTGTATTGGTGATTAAGATACTTGGTGAAAGAGACGCGTATGGATTCCAGCGCTGAATTGTAACGAGAATATCGAAAGCACTGAATTCCATTGAGATAATTGGGGAGACTTCTTTCCGACTCTTCGAACCTGATTGGTTTATTAATTGGAAAACGAAAACCTAGGGGATCTTGGAATTGAAAAGATTGGGTTACAGGATAGTTGTATTGGGACGAAAATATCTGGTACAGTTCTGAATCTGGGACTTGTTCGACATGGCCCACCCTAGTCTGAATGTCCTCAAAATGAGCCTCTATTGATGGATTGTTCTTCTTAATATCACTCACAGAAATAGGCAGGACCACGTTAATTCCCTTCAACATTCTTCTCGCTGCATTCGTGATCAAATCCTTGAAGTCTTGGGGTAGAGACTGGAATAATACAGTAGAATGAACTAGTTTACCATTGGAAAGGCTAAGGGTTGGTGTAACTAACTTTAAATAAATGTTTCTGTAAGGTTTCAAGTCCATTCGGCGATTCTGAAAGGCTGTTAGACCAGTCTTGTACTTTGAATAAATAGAATCGTTCAAATCCTTAATATCCGTGATCCTGTCAAAGATTGTCAATCCACCACTCTTCGATTTCGTAAGGCTGACCAACCTATCCTCGACAGATTCATGTTTTTCAACATCGTAATTCTTCAACACGTTCAAGGAATGAGGCATTCTCAGCAAAATATCCCAAATAAAAGCATAGAATAAGGTCACATCGTACACATTCTTCGACTCCTCATCAAACATCAGGTCAATCGATAGTTTGACCCCTCGTCCTTGTCGCAATATCCCCACCACAACTGCCCTCAACTCTTCTCTAAATTTTAGGCCTGTGCAACCTTCACTGGGGTGATCTACCCGGGTATAATCAAACCAATCGGATACTTCGATCACATGGAACCTGATCCCTGGTCCTTGATATCTAAACTTCCACCATGCAGGAATGTCGTTGTTTCTGCCCTGTTTATCGGATCTCTTGAAAACAATATACCATATGGTGGTGGGCTTGCCGTATTTCTGGTTTAATGAAGTTGTTGCTAGTTTCATGTCGAAGTGGAGTTGATCCTCGTGTGTTAGGATATTGTTGTACATGAACCATTTGATATCTCTTGGGAGGTTTGAAAAGATTTCCGTCTGGGATAAAGACTGCACTATTGATTGTGATTCTTGTGGTTTGAGGCATGGCCTTAATCCTATTCTCTGCGTTTGCTTTATTTTTGTTGTTTGATTTGGTGCAACAGGGTCTGTGTTTGTCATTATATTGTTCCTTCATGTGGAAATGTTATTATTGTTGTTGTTGTTTCTCTTCTCTCTTTTTTTTTTACTTGCAATGTGAGAATCTGTGAAACTTTTCTAGCGTTATTTTGAAGAGTTTTAGTAGATTTGATTAATATATAGTGTGATTAAATGATAGTAGAAATGGCAGACCAGTCTGAATAACAAACGTTCCAATGCTTATTTGCCCCTCCTTATATACTATTAACGCTTGTCTTGAGAAGCACGTAAGCCTGAGATGACTTTAAATTTCGTTGAGTTATCATGAAACGATGAGGCATATAAGATATGGTTGGGATTTTCAATTTGTTGATCTTATATATGATTGGCGACAAGTTGAAAGCTGAAGTCATAGAGATCTCAAATCTCTTATTTTAGATCTCATTTATTACTAATAAATAGGAATAAATAGCCCAAAATGGCAATTATCAGAATCTTCAGTGTACAAGGGAATCATGCAGGGAAGTATCATGTGACCTGTAAGTAAGACCGGAATTTACTTATGCGAGTGCCCTTACCACTAATCTAATTCTTGGAAATCTGGCCACGTCGATTCAATAACAATTCAACTATCCTGTCTAAGATATAGCATTTGCAATTTCCAATCACACATTCTCAATTGAATAATTCAGAGATGTCAACACTCAAGAAAAGAGGAGCAAAGGGTGGCAGTGGCAACAGTCACAGCAATAAGGCCGATTTGCCAAGTTCTGAATTGCAAGAATTAGACCAACTATTACAAGAGAAGCAGACTCGTTTGAACCCCACAACTCGACCATCTTCAAACACCTCACAATCCAACATTGCGCTTGGTCTTGTTACAGTCTTAGCACTAGCAACACGTTTCTACAAATTATCTTACCCAGATGAAGTTGTGTTCGATGAAGTCCATTTCGGTAAATTCGCTTCTTATTATTTACAAAGGACTTATTTCTTCGATTTGCATCCTCCCTTTGCCAAGATGCTCATTGCCTTTGTCGGTTGGTTGGTTGGTTATGACGGTTCTTTCAAGTTTGACAACATTGGTGATTCATACATTACGAACAATGCTCCATACTTGGCTTATCGTTCCTTGTCTGCCATTTTAGGTGCTGTCACTGTTCCTATTATGTATTTAACTTTAAGAGAGTTTGATTATTCTATTATCACAGCTGTGTTTGGTGCTGTGTTGGTTCTTTTCGACAATGCACATGTTGCTGAAACAAGATTGATCTTGTTGGATGCTACTTTGATCGTTGCTGTTGCCTTGTCAATTTTCTCATACGCTAAGTTCTCCAACCAACAGAGATTCGGTGTTGTCTACTCCATCAAATGGTGGGGCTGGTTAATCGCTACTGGTGTCTCTCTTTCTTTGGTGATCTCCACCAAGTATGTTGGTGTGTTCACATTCATCACGATTGGGTTTGCTGTTGTTATTGATCTGTGGCAATTGTTGGACATCAAGACCGGCTTAACCATTCGCCAATTCGCCAGACATTTCATCGTCAGATTGTACTGTCTGGTTGTCTTGCCTTTCTTCTTGTATCTGTTCTGGTTCTATGTCCATTTTGCCGTGTTGAACAAGTCTGGACCAGGTGATGCCTTTATGAGTGCTGAATTCCAAGAGACTTTGGGGGACTCTCCATTGGCTCGTGAATCCAAACAGGTCAACTACTACGATATCGTCACTATTAAGCACAAGCAAACTGGAGGTTTGTTACATTCCCACGCTTACCGTTACCCATTAAGATACGAAGATGGTAGAGTCTCCTCTCAAGGTCAACAAGTCACTGCTTATTCCGATGTTGATGTTAACAACCAATGGCAAATCTTACCTGTTCAGGACTTTGCAGAAGGTCAGAAATTAGGCCATCCAGTTCGTTTTGATGATGTTGTTAGATTGTTCCATGTCAACACTCAGACTTATTTGCTGGCTCACGATGTTGCCTCACCATTGTTCCCAACTAACGAAGAAATCACCACTGTTGATTACAATACCTCTGTGACCAGATTCAATGAGACTTTGTTCAAATTGCCAGTGGGTGATCGTTCCACTGCCAAATCTATCATCAAGACCAAGGGTTCTAACTTCAGAATGTTACATTTGGCCACTACTGTTGCCATCTGGACCCATGACGATGTGTTGTTACCTGAATGGGGGTTCAAGCAACAAGAAGTCAACGGTAACAAGAAGATTGTCGATGAGAGCAACAACTGGTTCTTTGACGAAATTGTCGGTTTGAAGGATTCAAGAGCCCTCTATATTCCTAAGGCTGTGAAGAAGCTTCCATTTTTACGTAAGTGGTGGGAGTTGCAATTCCAAATGTTTGAGCAGAACAACAAATTGTCCTCTGAACATCCATTCGCTAGTGACCCATTGTCTTGGCCTTTATCCTTGAGCGGTGTTTCATTCTGGACAAAGAACGATGAAAAGAAGCAGATCTTTTTCATTGGAAATCTTTTCGGATGGGGCTTACAAGTTGCTGCTATGGTTTTCTTTGCTGTGTTCTTCCTTGCTGTTAAGTTAGCCGAGCAAAGAGATATCCAAGTCTTAACTGCTGACCAATCCAAACAATTGTTCAACTTGTCCTTCCTTTACATCGGGTATTTGTCTCATTACGTATTCTTCTTCCTTATGTCCAGACAAAAGTTCTTACACCATTACTTACCAGCTCATCTAATCGCTGCATTATTGACAGCTGCTGTTCTGGAATTCTTCCTTGGTAAGAACACCAAGCAACTGCATTTGGTCATTGGTGTTTTGACTGTCGGTGTTGTTGCTTCCTTTGTGTTCTTTGCTCCTTTGACCTATGGTGATGTCAGCTTGACCCCTGCTGAAGTTATTGCTAGACAGTTCTTCAATATCAAGTTACATTTCTCTAAGTGATATCAGTTGATGGCGCAATATAGCTTCTATGTAAATTAATTATTGTACAGAGTTAAAAAAAAAAATTCCTACACTTGTATTAATATCATGTTAAAGTTTGTAGTTCTAATCAATCTCAATGACCTCAATCTCATCGTTGGTTTCGTCCTCTTCATTGGTCTGATTCATACTGGTATTAGGCGTGTGGAATTCTTCTTGTTCAACTGCAAAAGAATCATCTTTCATATCGGGGGCTGAGTCGATACCTTGAACTGAGGGGAGAATTCTTTGTGCTGGGGCAGCTTCAGGAGAGGTGGCAGTAACAACTGGAGATGATTTCAAGGAAATAGTATTACCTGATGTCTTCACAGGTGAGTGTAATTCAACTTCTTCATTATCATCGCCATCGCTGATAATATTAATAGAAGCGTGAGAGATATCTCTGACGATACTCCTAGTTGCAGTTTTATCGGCAATTGGAGTTGATGGAGCTGTCGGCATTGCTGAATTGATCTCTTCACTTTCGAGCTGTACTTCTTCCGCGCCTTCTTCTTCTTCTTCTTCTTCTTCTTCGTTGTCCTTGTCTTCTTTTTCTGTGTCTCCTTTTTGAACCTGCTTGGTATCAACTGGGCCTCTGAGATGAGCTCCTCTGATGGAAGAAGGAACATCAATGACATAATCATCAGTGTTTATCCCCAAACCACCAGCACTGGCATTATTAGAGATACTTCCTGTCCCATTACCGCTGCTGCTGCTGCTGCTGCTTCCTCTCCCATTGACGATCATCTTCAACTTCATTTCCAATGATTTGATAAACGTAGTTCCAAGAGCAATAATCTCCTTTCTTGCTAATCTCAATTTCACAGGAGGATCAACTGGCGTCATGCTATTCATGCTTTGTTCCTCGGTTCCAGACAGAGTTGAGCTAACGTCTTTTTTGCTGCTACTACTATTGTTGAGTAATCCTATGATCATTCCCGTTGAGTTTGTGATGTATTGGTCTTGGTCTGGAATGGTTTTGTACTCGTCTCCAGTGTTACCCGTGGCTCCTGTTGTGACGTCCAGATAATGTTTCAAGAAAATACAGTTCAACGTATCATCTACCAAAGAAGTCGGACCAAACCCGTTATTCAATCTCCGGATCTCAACGACGTCAACCAATAGTACCAACTTGTTCAGCTCATCTTCGTGGATCTCACGTCTCTTCGCCAGGCGAATCATAGTGTCGACATTCTCGTTGAACTCAACATAAGTCAACTTCAAAACCAGATCATCAACGTACCCAGCCAACGGAATGGCCAAGATCTCCTTACTCATCTGACAAAATACGACACAGCCATATTCCCAAACATCATACAATCCAACCATTGACGCGCCAAATCTTCTCAATTTCCGGAGGAAAACACGAAGGGAATTGATATCGCATAACTTGTCAAACACATCAATGGTGTGGCGAGAATACTGCGTTGTGTATTGGAAATGTTTCCCTGATGGTTCGATGTCCGTCTTCCAGATGTTTATCAACTTCAACGTCCCACCTGATTGTCTTAACGTTAACAATGGCTCAAATGCAGCCAGTGATTCAGTGTAGTTGGCTTGATCATAATGGATCTTAGAGAGACGATAACGGACACGATGGTGCCACTTCTTCTTGTCGAGGTGAATTAATCTGGTAAGACATTTGATTACTAATTGAATTGGTTGTAACTCTTCGGTAGCTGTTCGTATTGTTTCATAAAGGATGGATTCACAAGGCAAACATTTGGCAATCTTGATGAATTGATCTGAAGTTAGTTGACCAGAATGATAGTATTTGTAAAGCATGGAGCATAATTGATAATGGGGTTCGATTCCTGCTGTGTTAAGAGTACATTCCTTCAAACAAGTTTCAAGAATTGAAATTGGCTGAATATTCCCAAGCTTATGTTGGATCTTAACCATATAATGATAATCCAACCAACCCTTGGAGAATTGTGAAAGAGATACCTTCATCAACTTGTAAGCGAGTTTCAAGACAAATTTCCTCATTTCTGGAGAGATCGTGGTATTACCGTTAGTTAAGAAAGCTAGACCATTCATAGGCCTAGCCAAGTTTCTGTATAATGACACAGCCAGAGATGAGAATAAACCATTCAATAGTCCCATGTCGGTGTTCTTATCAGCACGAGACTTGTCCTGCAAATACAAAGAAACAGCCATGAAATAACAAAGCATTGATTTGCGTTGATTAGAAGCAATTATCAACCTCTTCTCTGGAGAATTCAACTTATCAGCCGAGAACGTCACATCCAACTCAGCTAGTAATCCATAGGCCTGACCCAAAAGGATCCAAGTCTCGAGACGATGGACATTAGACGCACTAGTAGTGATCAAATCCAACTGCAACATCTCAACGATAAACTCCAAATCACTGACTCTTCCAAGAGTCTGTTTCTTTCTTAGGAGATAATAATTCATTGCGACGACAGCCTGATAAAAATAGATCCCACGCTCATAGACTTCAGTAACCCGATTACCAGTCGATGGCTTCTTGAACGGTAAGGATAACTCGCCAAGAAATGAAAGTTTGGTCAACGACATATCGATCAATGAGTCAGAGAGATATGAATCCAAGATATACCGATTCTGTAAGACATATGCGTTGTCCTCACCCACCAAATCGTCTTCCTCAATCAAAGGTTTCCCAATAGCTTTATAAATAGCCTCTAATCCATACTTCAAATCCGGTTTGAATTGGTTCGAAGAGATAAGGAACTTTCTTCTTCTTTCTAGCAAAGGAAAGAAGAACTCGCTGAACTGAATAGCACTGTCGACCGTTAGTTCTGCTCCCATGGATGTATGGTGGTCTCTTGGTATGAAAGTTGTAGTTGCACTGTGACTGTGTTGATTGGCATCGGAATTGGAGGATATGCAGATATGATAAAGACAGTTGATCAGTTGCAAATGGTCTCTCTCAAACACGCCCTTGTTATGGTGTTCCGCTAGTTGAAGGAAATATTGGCAGAGTTTAAGGAAATGAGAATTAGCTGAATCACAGAAATGTAATGAACCGATCTCTTCATGGAGAATACTGACTATGTCACATGTATGTTCAATCACTAGGTGTGAACCAGCGTGGGGAATAGTGGTGGAGCTCGACAATATCGAATGATAACAAACAATAACACAACACCAACAACTAACAAAAGTGTTCCTCAACTTCAAAAAAGACCTCGATGTGAGTCTATATGTCCCAGAGCCACTAGCAGCAGCACCGTCTCCTTCTCCACCAGTGTCACCATCAGGGTTCACTGGGGGGTTGTTAACTTCATAAGTATAATAACAGAGAAACAAGGGGACAACGACACGAAACAAACAGTCTAGCAAGTCTTCAGCATTGGAAGTGGAGCCCTCGGTGAATTTCCAATTGACAGAACCTAATAATTTGACCAAGCCTTGGATGAACTCACCAGCATATGAAAGATACGTCATTAAGAAGTCAATATCGCCTCCTTCCTTCTTGTTCTTCTGTTCGAGCTGTTCAGATAATGAGGTGATGATATGCACTAATCCATGAGAATAGCTCGACACGTCACGATTGGCAAGGTATGCTGAGAAGAGATAACGCCATAACTTCAACTTCGCGGTCAAGGGTGACGACTCGATGAAGAGGGACATATTCGTGAGCTGTTCCTCGGTTACTGAACTTGGTTGTGTGGTCTCCTTAGTCGAATTCATGAGGATACGCTCCATTGATTGGATAGATCCTTGAGAATTGCGGTCCTCTGGGTTCAGGAACAACTTGTCGAATAGGGAAATAAGGTGCATTCTATCTGTCTGTGACTTGATCATTGGGAGAGAAATAGTCGGGATGTGTTCATAGTTGAGCAACTTGATGTCAGTGGTGGCCGTCTTGCTTGTATACTGTTGGAAATCGGCATAATACTCCTTCATGAGGTCTTGGAAAACTATCAAGCTTTCAGAATTCCCATCTTCACTTTTCAACAATAATAGCAAACACCAACGATACCTCAGCTTGAGCTCTTCAGATAACGCCACATGATCTAATAACTTCCTCCATTTGTAGATATTGTTCTCAAACAACACTACCCCATTCTTGAAATCATTCATATTCTTAGACGCAACTTCGTTCTTCTTCAGCTTGTCTCTCATGTCAAGGAGCATATTCCCAAGAATCTCAAAGATGGCGACGTATGCCGATAACTCGTCAGTATCTGTAACACCATAGTTATCAACGGTATCTGATAACAAGCTGAAAAAAATCGGCTCGTTAGTGATCAGCAACACCTCGATCACTCGGAATATTTCCTTATCTATCCGACACTGCGTGATAAGACAGCGACCTTCATTTCTACGTAGTAACAACTCAAGGAAAATTGTCTTCGCTTCATTGAAATGAGGGGTCTCTTTGTTCATTCTTAACACGTACTCCCTTACCAACTCTTCGTCAAGTTCAGGCAGTATGTCATCATCCCCCTTAGTGAAATCATGAGACGATGTAGAGCTGAACAGTTCCTGGATTTGACTCCCTGCTGATGACTTCTGTTCAGTTGATGCTTGGAAAAGCAATTCGGATGTCCTAATATCCCATGTTTTCAATGTGTTGTAGAAAGTTGAAATGAAATTAGACTTAGAGGTGCTGTGTGTGATACTGCTGATAAAATCATCCGCATCAAGCTGATAAGCAATAGAAGAAGAGGTAAAAACTGGTAAATGTGATAGGGACTCGTTTATGTTGTGGATGAATCTTCTTGCTCTTAACAATGTCTCTGTTGACAAATCACCGTATTCTAATTCTGCTCTGAGTCTCTTGCTGGAACGTTGTTGTTGTTGCTGTGGGATATCCTCAGTGGATCTGTGGTCTCTCTTAGATGATGACCTGGTTTGGCTGGTGGCATGAGATGGGTCTATTTCCATTGGCCGAGAATCATCTTCCTCGTCTGATAATGTGATGAGAATTGGCGCCTTGTGCTTGGTCTCTTCGGAATGGCGCTCAACTCTCTTTTCTTGATATTCGTCATGGCCACTCAATTCCTTCTCGTTCTTCTTTGTAACTTTAAAACTGATCTTGTAAAGAGGGAAATCTTTCGAGTTGTAAGGATCTTTGAACCTGATCTTGGTTTTGGATTTAGATAGTATGTTCAAGAAACTCATACTGACACTTTTCCAAGTGAACGTGTCCAAGTTAATAGTCTTGGTCCATGATTTCTCTAACTGGTCCCTCCTCTCATTGATAAAGCCTTTGAGTGGTGATAGAGGGGATAGATCTGGCAGTTTTAACTTCACATCGTCATCATTGTCTTTGTCTTGCGGTTTGTTCCTAATCGATTTAACTCCAATCTTCTCAAGAACTTCATTCTCATATGCAACATACCTTACGAAAGTTGGATCTTCCGATCTAACAGCATCATAGTTGAACGCCGTCTCGTCCTCCTTTGTCAATTCCAAATCAAGTATGAATCTCCTTAATCTGTCGTTTTTCATGAATTCAGAGAGGCTCAACAAGAGATTGATAACAAGGATGTCTGGCTCATTGTGATTCAACGATTCGATCAAATCCTCAACGCATAACATCAACTTATCAAACATATCTTCCAACTTATCAAAGTCCCACACATCTTCATCTTCCTCTTCCGCCTCCACCATATCTTCGTTGTTGCCGTTAGACTTTCTCTTCTCCTTCATATTGTCCTGATAATTGATAAACTCACATCTAACCTCATCGAAATACAACAACCCACGATTCCTAAACGCCAAATACTTCAACGTCTTGATGTTCGGAGAGACCAAAGTGAGATTATTCGTAATCACGTTGATCTTGAACAATTCCTTATACTGTCTCCTTGCCTCTCTGAATTGCATCTTCTTCTGGTACTGCAAAGCCATATCAAGGCATTTGAATGCCGATTCAATTTGTAATTCACGACTATGTTCTTCTGCGTCATAAGCCTTGTCTTCAACACTGAGATTAACGGCAGCAAATGTTGAGGACATTATTGCGTGTCTCTTCAGTAGCTGTGTAGTGGGTTCTGAATGCTGACCAGTATATGATCTTTGAATAAATATCTGATAGTTTATATGTTGGTCAGATCTCTCTTGCCATCGCCTATCTTGTACTGTGTGTTGTTTGTTTACTTTAACAGTTGTAATTTAGGCTTGTGTAAACAGTTTTCAGATGAAAATGAAAAATGTGGCTCCAAAAACTATAACCTGGTGTATTCAGTTCAAATGAAGTGAGTTGGAGTGGAACTCTGGTTGCACTTGTTGCTTTCTTCTTGCTTTCTTGTTTCTAACTAGTTTGAATTACTTGGTGTTGATTAAGAGTTGAACAATTTTGTGCAGTTTATTTATCTTTGAATTTTGGAAATACGTGCGCAAACCGTAATTGATCATCAATTAGCATTTTAAGCTATTTGACGACGACACCAAGATCTGAACTATATTCATTAACATACAAGACTACAATTGAAGGCTTGAACTAAAGTGTCACAGACAACCTGTATGGGATTCAAGTTTTAGTCGAGCCTTATCTAAAATATACACACAAGACATATAAAAAAAAATTTAAAAAAAAAATCACTCGATAAATTAACATCCAAGATTGGATAATCCTACCACCGCCTTCACGATTAATCAACTTAATTTGAGAGGAACATACGGCGTAAGATACAAGAAGAAGAAAATATAAAGTTCATTTCATCTTCTGAGATAGTTCTACAGTCATCATTGAAAGCTGCAACAAGATACCCACCTGATCTTAGATAGACTTCAATTGGCTTTTCCTGGTTTGGCTTTACTTTGTCGCTTTTGACGATCTTCTTTCTTCTCACAACCTTCGGGATAATTCTGAAAAATGGCATTGATATGCCAGACTTGAGTTTGATACTGTTGGCTTTTCCTGGACTCTCATAGAAAATACCAAACTCGGAACTCAAAGAACCATAGAAGAAGTCTGAAGATCTGAACTGATCCATATCACTGGAGTTCTCTCTATAACCATATGAGCCCAAGAACCTTGTCATGATCTGTTCCTTGTCAGCTCTTACCAACTTGTTAGCAAACTTGAAATTATCGGCATCAACAGAGTTTTCATACGGGAAAAATTCATTTGCAATTTTGTACTTCTGCGAAACTTTGATTTCTATAACACAAACAAAATCAAACTTCAATTGACTAACAATAATCTTGCTCAAGGCCGAAGACGCTGACTTGATGTCTTTATAGTTGTAAATCTTGGATAAAGACGCATAGTCTAAATCAGGGCCACCTTTGACAGTACTCTGTTGGATCAAACTGTCTGAGGTAATCGTTGGTACATTGTAACGGAAGTTGAAGTTCTGTGAGTATGAACTTCCTGATCCATCTTTTTCATAGACTGCAGTGGAAGAAAATTGGTTGCTTTGACTTGTTGGTCTACCAATAAGTTGGAGAAGTGGGACTGTGACTGTGGTATTGGGCAGATTTATGGGGTCTGTTGAGGTCAAGATAGACATGACTTGATCTGCCAATTTCTTCAACGTGCCAATTTGAATTCTATCAAGTTCTACCGCTCTTGGGTTAGAATCAAAAACAGAGAAGACCCCGATTAAAGAACCATTTGCTGTGATTAATGGCACACCAAGATAAAATTTGATATTTGGAGGACCTTTTACAAGCGGGTTCTTACAAGTTCTCCAATCTTTAGATGCATCCATCAAAACAAAATAATCTGCTGATAGAAGAGCGTGAGCATCTATTGAGATGTGTTTGGGACATTCACCAATATTTAAGTGACTTTGATATTTGACGATTTGTTTCTTACTGTCCAAAAGTGAAATAGAAGCACCTTTAGCATCAAAAGCTTTAGTGGCCTTAGCAATCAATCTGTTAAAGAGGTCTCTATCCTTCCAGTGTTCAGAGTGAGAGAGCTTTCTAACTGCTTTTATTCTGGAACCTTCATTGTAATGATCTGGAGCTGGCATGATTTCAATCCCTTCGAAGCAAGATGGACGAGAAACGTTGGATAGATTCCATTTAGCTTTGGAGTACGCATCTAAGAAATTAACCTTAGTTAGTGGGACATTTGAAATACAGGGAGATTTGTTCTCTGGCAATGAACGACACCCCTTAGGAATCACAAAATTCTTCAACCTGACAGTGTTTGGTGGAACCTTCTTGGTCCCAGTATAGTTGGTGCTGCTTTGGTTCTCCGGCTTTTTCAGAGTCTGCTTGGACTTAGTATCGATGGAATTCCGTTTCTCTCTGACTTGCTCTTTATCTCTCTCGTGATTTTTGTTGTTGGATCTGCCAGAAGACATGTTGAGTTTTGAATCGCTGAAAGATGCAGGCATTGTTGTAGTGATGATGGTTGGATATAAGAGAATAACTGGGTGAGTCTCGTAGATCTGTGTGGGTAAGCTTGAGGCTTTTCGAAACCAATGTGGATATTTTTGTGTTGAAATGATAGGGGTTGGTTCTATTTAATAGATAATTCTTTCAAACCAGGGGCCATGTGTCTCAACTTTACCACATAATCAGGCATAATTTTGAAAATAATCACACCTGAGAAAAACAGGATTCATTGGAGTTTTCCCGGGATACTCTTTGGTTTTGTGTCAATATCTGTTGGTTTGCTGGCCGGTATGTTTGTGTCATCATGTTGTGATCATTTCATATGAATATCCCAACGCCCCCGAATATTTCAGGGTTGTCTAGATGAGTGGCTTCTATGATCCGAGTGATAATAGATCATTAGAGTACCAGTGCTACATCTTTGAATAAAATCGTATTGATAATATCCCATTTATGTTAAGAAAAGGGTAACTAGGGCAATTTGCTAGTTCTTCAAAAAGAAAACAGAGATGTTGTTGTTGTTGTTGTTTTCTTAAATCTGGCTGTCGACTGTCATTTAACGGCGGCAAATCAGTATGTATGGCAGCCTTACACGTGACAGGTTCTTACTATTCGTTGGTGATCATCCAACATGGTCGCAATATCCTTTCCAGGTAGTTTAACCCATAACCATTACAATCTGTTTTCAATTCATTAAAGACACATTCCATTGACTGTACATATATTATTAAATTTCTAAATTCAAAGGGTGATTCAATCTGTCACTGCCTGATATCATAAGGAACAAGAAAGAAAACGTCTAAGCTAAAGGATCCAAGATGAACCGCTTGTTCTCAACCCTCCATTTATCAATATTGAAATTAAGCTCAATCCAGGGATAACGGTAACGAACTCTCAGAAACCCGACAGAACAGTAGAGACGGTGACGTCCTTTAGCAATATCTCACCTGAAACTATGGCTACACGTTCAAATGAGAATCATACTATTGTACAGCAAGAGATAATTGAACAACCATAGTCAATACCGATATCATTACCATCTCCACTACAAGAAGCTCGGACAGAGCAATAGGCTTCTTTATCTTCTACGAAATCTAGTAACCATAATATTAATGTTGACACCCCAGTCACTGTTAAAACGAAGTATTGTGCCAACTGTTAGGCATATAGTTTTTCGGAAACAGTTCAAGTCGACCTACCTGCTTGGACAAATGATGATCAGCCTGCTATCAATATTACCGTAGCCATAATAGCGCTGGGATCCGTGATATCTCGAAAACCAACCATCATGGAAAGAAGGCTCGCTCTCTCTCTCTCTCTCTCTCTCTCTCTCTCTGTCCGAACTTAAGACATTCCACCAGAGTAAATACCACCAGTCAATCGGGAAATAGGACTACTTTTGGTCCTTTACAAATGGATTAGACAGGCAAGTGCTTCAACTAGAGATGTCACTGTAATCAACCATTCAACAGGCAAAGTGCTCCTAAGCATTCAATGGCCAAACATCAGAACCTAAATGTCCACACATCCACAACATTGGTACATCTGCCACAGATTTTGCCAAACCACATGCAGAATTAAGAAATCCATGTGGTGCGAAAATAAGATGGAGATACTTAGTAGAGAAAGGCTTGGTAAAGAAGTGAAGACATTAGAATAAATGAAGGAACTGAGGAGCAAATATCACCAGTTAAAGGAGATTTTAGAAAGAGAAAAATGTTGCATGAAAAGTTAGCCAATAGTCAAATAAAGGTTCCAAATGTATCACTAAAGAAAATAAAATCTTCTTTAAACAACATGAGTGATTGGTTTGATGATGACGATATAATGGTTGTATCTGTGAATAGGATATCGGCATAGGATTTAACCATTCCTGTTTCTTAATAAATTATCACTAGTTATGTCTTGCCCACTCTAGATTCAAGGACCTCAAAGCCAGTTTTAGGATTCTGAACTACTATTTTCATTCATTATTGGAGATTTTATTTTATAATCAGTCTTGAGTAAATTAGATGCTGTGTAGGCTAAAGTTTGAACCAATTTCTAATCAGCTCCTCATAATTAGCTGAAGTAAATTACAATAAAACAGACTGTTGACTAATTGTATACTTTAAAATATATATCGCCTCTGATTGAATGCTATCTATACATAAATATGATCTATATATGTAAATAAACAATTAGATTATGGGTCCAAACTTGATCCCATCTTTTGAAATTAGGTGTTCTAGTTTCAAGTACCTTGAAGTCGACATTTCAAAATTCGTAACTAATTTGGCAGGTATATTGGTTTTACTCAAGGTTATAATAAATTTCAATAAATTCATGAGTTTTTTGAATTTTAGATATGTTGCTCAAATTACTATAATTATAATTAAATATTATAAATTACAATATTTATTAAATAATTTATATAAATTTATTAATTATAAATTATATTATATTAGCAATTTACAGTACGTATGTGCAGAATTTTATAATAATATTATTTTAATTGAAAAAATATTATAACTAATTATATAATATATAAATTATCATGATATTTAAAATAAATAATATTTATATACTAGTACATATAAATAATTATATTATAATTTAAATTTTATTAAAAATATTTTAAAATCATCAACATAAAAATTTATAGCTCGTAGCTGGCCATGATGCAATTTTAATAATATATATATAATTTAATATAATATTATATAATAATAATATTATATTGTAAATTTTACAATCCTAATTGTAACTATACATATACATATACATTAAGCCTCAAGCCATAACCATTTTGGAACAGCTTATACGAATAATTTAGGAATCTGAATAATGGAGATAAATTTTACTTAATATATCTCACCAAGAACTGGGGCAATGGGTTTAGTGCTGAGGTTGGCCTGTCAGAAATACTTCTGATTAATCCTGATATTTTTAAATTTACAAGCTGATATGCTAGTTGATACTACACCCTGTATTTTCCATAAAACTTAAAACACAAGGACACTCTGTTATCATAACATTTTGACAACTTATCCTTGATTTACCTACCCAAAATTAGAACACGCTTCTCCTGTGAGTTTTGAACTTAAATTGAAGGTCTTCTTGATTCCTATAAATTCAAATCACCTTGTTTCTTTCTAGCAGCCAATGAAGAGCTCAGCCTTTGAGTACCAGTGAGGGCCTCACTCTATTCTAAAGCTACTCCGACTTAAAACCCCCCTGGTTTTGAATCCAACGAGTTTCAAGGAGTGTGAGATTCTCTCAAAGTCTTTGTGATCAATATTACTGGATTAAAATAACGTCTTAGTTAGAACTGAAGATAAGTGAACCCACTCTGATTAGCCCATGTAATAAACTCAAAAACACTGCACAGGAACATCAATTTCATGGCTTTATATCATCATAAAGGGAAGAATTTAAAGTTCAAACTAATCCCCTCACAACCAAATGGCTAGACAGCAGTGTTGATGATTCTAATTCGTTGCGCTGGAATACCCATATAAAATAAAATGTGTTAAAAGTTTAAAGGGGAAACACACGTATTTTAATCAGAGGTTGAAGAAGCATAAAGTATCTGTCTTGTACGCTCAAAGTTTCGAGAGTCTGGAAGAGAAAAATTACATCTATGGTTAAGTTTTTTATGAATCACGATCAGTGGTTTCTTTGCCTATCAAGCTGCCTCTTCTGATTTCAAGTCTGGTACTCTGGTTTTAGTATTACCCAGTTCTAAATTTGAGCCAAATTCTGGCCAATAATCACTATAAATCATTGAATTCAATACGTCACCTCTGGTTTAATTATGACAAAAATGAATGCTCCAATTTTGGTGGTATTGTTAGTGATCTGAGCGAAACTGGATAAAACCTAATAGTGAATCGGTTTTTACGTTGCACGGTGATATGTTGTTCAAATTCATCTGAAGTAGCGGGCTCAAATAATCGGGTGGATACAATTGAGTTGCTGTGTGATTGAAGACTGGTGCTGCTCGAAGTTCTCTTACTCTTCTAGAACTGATGGTACAGAAGCCACATATATTTTTTAAGAATCTTCAAAGTAATGAAATCTAGGTGATAGCTGCAGATAATAGATTGGGTTTTAACAGGCGTCACCAAGCAGGATTAAGATCTACCAATGAGTTGGTTCTCTATTATTTTTCTGTTGATATTTTATTTTAACTTCAGTGAAGCCATGAAGAGCACCTCGTACCATTAGGAACAGGCACATTCCCAAGAGTCATTATTGTATAATGATCAAGGACAGAGCGAAACAAAGATTCAAACTAAATTATTTGATGGCTCTTTGAAACTGCTGGTAAGGGGCTGTTTTTGAAGAGATATGGGAAAGATTGAGTTGTGTTTGAGACTGAAGAGAGGTCTTTGACCATCGTTGAATACATGAAACTGTAGGGTTCTAGCTGTGGCCTGGATGAATGGGGAAGGTTTCAGCGTGTATTATGAGCGTATTTGTGGAAGCTTGGTAATTAATGAACGATCTGTGATGTTGCTTGGTTGATGTTTATGAGTTGTTTGTTTAAGTTCAAGGATGACAAACTGTCTTCTTGGGTTTGTTTGTTTTGATTTTTCAAGAGGCCAGCAAGGCCATAGCAACCGTACAGTGCACGTGATATGTGACCAGACCAAAAAAAATCGAAGGCCAAGTAGATATGAGACACGTCGAGATCAAGCTACAAACAACAAACTCTTGTGATTTAAAGTGGATTTCACTGATTCATATCAAAGCCCAGAACCAAATAAACAATAAGATCCCACTTTGTATAATGCTATCAATTTTCTCGTGATTAATGTACATTTTACCAGAACACTCTAAGTACCAACACATTTGTGACAATCTCACGAGTTCATGGCTCATCAATGCTATCTCTGTTATACTCTTTTAAGACAATTTTTTATCACCAGTACTTTCTATTTATAGATCGAACTAGGACCTTCAAGTTTTACTAGATTTCACCATGTTATGAGATCACTTACTACCCAGTACCAGTGTTTTTTTTTTTGAGTTGGTCAATTTTAATCGAACAGATTTTTACACAACCACCTGAGGAATCCAAGCCTCAGAAAATCACAGCTCTTTCATTACAGTTGATTGATTCAAATTTCAAAAGGACCAGGAGTCAATTCTAATGAGGAGTTACCACATTGTTAGAGTCAATGGAGAAGGGAAACAATGAAGATTAAACAACACTGTAAAGTCCAACAGTTCAATTAATCGCCAAATCGGAATCAAGATCATATAAACAATAATGTCTTGTGATTGGATCGTATTCTGTTAATAATCTTTTTATTCTGATGAACTCCGTAATCTTATGTTGACCTTTACTTGGAACATCATGTCATTTCGACTTATTGCCATTTGCAATCATTGGAGACATAAAAATATTAATAATAATAAAGGATAAAGTATTTCAAGAATTTAATCAACTTGTCCATGAACTCTGTGCCCAGTGTAATGGAATTATAATCGAATCATGAGACTGTGAGGAAGGATACTAAGTATTGGAACATATTACCTACATGTGAAGTCATATCAACTGACCAGTTCTTAACAAGCGGAGCTTGAGATGTTTCTTCTCTGCTTACTCCAGAGCTCAGATATATAATCTACATAAAATGACCTTAATTTTAAAACCAATCGAATTAAATCCCAACAAGGAATGGAGTACTATGAGAAGTCTCTTGAATATTCGTAAGACGAAGACTTTCAACTTACCATATTTAAGACCTGTGTTTTGGATCATAGAACGGCAAAGGCTATCTCTTGTGTTGCATTCTTTTACATCATCCTGAGTCCTTCAAGTGGTATACTATCTTTTGAATAGTATATGTACTTTAGTGTAAGTCTTGATTTTGTCTGATTGCCATGATATACCCTATTTAGATTCGTCGCTCCTGTGAGTCTCAGATCTTCATTGGTCTATCAACAATGGTGGCTAGCCTCTTTTAAACTTGGTAAAGACTTGGCGATTTAACGTTTAAGGTTTAATAAGTGAAGTACTAGAAGTTTGAAGGGAACATCTTATTCTGAAATAATTTCTCTGAGTTCACCAGTGTTCGCCCAATAACCCAAAAAACATAGATGGTGATATTACCTGGTACCAATGAGAAGTTATTTCGATTTTAAATCATCACAAACACATACAATTGACATATTCACTTATAGTTAATCTCTGATGCTTCGTAAAAAACCTTTTATTAGAACGGGGTTCTTTGATTTGTTTAATAGTATTTGTTGAACTCTAAGATACTAGTAATCCATCAAAAGCTGAAACTATTCGTTACACACATCTCAGAGACTTCGAAATTTTGAAACCAATTGATCCTTTTGAGGTAGTTTAGAATCATGAGTATGGAAATATTGGAGAGGCTTGTGTGATACTTTTGAATGACTGACATTGAATTAATATGAGCCTGGGAAGAAGCGTATAAGTGATTTGAATGTTGCCTTGGAAGTTCGCCCTTATGTGATGAATCAGGGATCTTAATACTTCATTGGTTCATTGTGTTTACTGTTAGGAATAGAGATGTCTGGGTATATACTGTCATCTTGGTCATCAATTGTGCGGGTCACGGAGTTAGCAGTTTTTTGGGTTATCATCTCTTTACTAATCGTTTTTCATATTAATTGTCAACTGTGCAAGATTCACGTGGTCTGCTTATATAAGTCCAGAAAAGATCTGGAAATGTTGACTGAGGCTAAGTTCCAAAGTTGAAAAGCAGACAAGATATTATTAAGTATAACTAGTGTGAATAATTGAGCAGTTAATCATAGGCAAATTTTGTTTATTGATCTCATTTCCAAATTTAAAACCAGACATCTTTTACTTGCGGCTCAACAGGCCATGTTTTATTAGACCATGCACTTATTCTATCAGGTCAATTGACCATGGCTAGTTCAGAAACTAAATGTTCAATACAGATTCAACTCCTGTTCTTCTCTTCAAGTCCTTGTTGGTTTCAATGGCCTCTAAGCCATTAAAAACCACGTATCTTTATATTTTGCCAACGAAGATTTAACTATGTCGTCTCTGAAGTTTAAAGTGCTTTGATGAACCTTTTCGAAGATATCACAGATCGCCACCAAGTTAGATAATTACCACTACAGGCCCAGGTTCAAGGGAATTTGATAGCGAATCAGTACATGATGTTCAAAGAAGGTTGAAGATCACAAGATGTCAATTGATCCCAAGAGTACTATGGTCCACAAGCCTATAAGCATGATCAATGGACAGTAAAATGAACTCAACGGCGCTTGTTGAAGCATGCCCTAACTTCTTGGATCTTGATACATGTGAGGCATGAACCACCCCAGGACTATGTTGTCTACATCTATTTGGGGTTGACAGATATCAGACCACGATCTCAATTGAACCAACTTCGTTCTCTCCTTTGTATACATGGCCAAAAATGTCACCTACATAAATACTAATGACTTGATACTTCAAGCCACAAATATCCGTAGATCTCTCTGG